>JAQFZU010000009.1:0-159324 GCA_034696185.1 Henia vesuviana
TTTAGTTAACTAATAATCGATTTATTTCTTTAAATTTATGCAAATTGGTGAGATACAAGTAGGGAAGCACTCCTTGTTAGTTATAAATGGTTAATGGCTATGACGATACAATTATAGTAAGCTTGAGAAGTCAGGTTTTCTTACTTGACAATAATTTTGGTAACATCATATTTTTTCCCACCTGGAAATAATTTTGAAATTTACATCGAATATTGTAATCGCGAGAACAGGATAATTAGAATTTCTTGAATTTACAAATGTCATATAATATCTCAAAATCAAGATACAGTAATTGGAATGTCAAATGTTCTTTTTGGCAGAACTGATTTAATATGATATGGAACAACAAATGATTGTTTTTATGGAATAGACCATAAGTTTTAAAAGTTTATATACAAATTAAAGTTTATACATATAATAAATTAAAAAGTATATACCAAAATAAAAGTTCCAAGTTCGGATAGTTCGGATTTCTGAAAATCTGAACTATCAATTTTAACCAAATTTGGTCCATATTTAGTACCATCCCCTGGGCTATGTCGGGTTTAAATTTTAGACTCTCAACTCGCTTCATTTGGATTTTACAGTTTTTCGAACGTGGCCGCTGAAACTTAAATGTATTACCATCTTTTGTCAATGCCGAGTTTTCAATCTCGGATTTCTCAAAATCCAAAACATTGATTTTAATAAAAGTTTACACACACTAAGTACAGCATTTGCGGTACGGTTGGTCTAAATTTCAGATCCCTGACTTGTCTCGTTCCAGTTTGGCAGCCTTTCGAGCATGGGCGTTGAAACCTTAAATGTATTACCATCGCCTGTCAATGCGGAGTTTTCAATCTCGGATTTCTTAAAATCCAAAGCACCGATTTTAATAAAATTTTACACACATTAAGTACAGCCTTTGGGGTATGTTCGGTCTAAATTTCAGACCCCCGACTCGACTCGTTCCAGTTTGGCAGCCTTTCGAGCATGGGCGCTGAAACTTAAATGTATTATCATCGCCTGTCAATGCGGAGTTTTCAATCTCGGATTTCTCAAAATCCGAAACATTAAAAAAATAGATCTTTTTAGGTCTTTTCGATTTTTTAACTTTAGCAAGATACTGTTAATATATTCCATTTCAATTGTTTTAGTTTAAAATTTGGTTCTGGTTCTAATCAAGTACTTTAAAAAAATTAATTAGATACTTCGAGATTTTAACCTTGGGCATGTTGCCATCTATTGTCAACATTTCAGACTAAATTTTATTTTATTAGGCAGCAGCTTGACAAGTCACTATCGATATTGAGTTTTGCACTTTTCATTAGGTTTCAACAAAAAAAAATTACATAGAATAAAATCTAAAATCTTCCAATTATTTACATATTATTTTTCTTCTAAGTTATTTAATAAAAATGTAATTTTGATTTATTCAATATTTGATGCGTAATATAATGATATAATAAACTATATTTGGGGAATTGGTTAATTTTATTCGAATTGACGTTGCGGCATTTTTGATGATACTTGCATCTCCTGTAATAATTTATGTGAATAATAATTAATTAAACTTCAACTTGTGTTGACATTAAATAACTGCAACCAACCAATCAATTTGTACCGAAATGACTAATTAAATGATGTTATATCGAAACCATCTATAGTGATGTCAACTTTATTTTGTCATTTTAAAGTTTATGACATTGGTAAATGAATGATATAGATTCTGCAATAACTGAAACTCATATTTCGTTCAATAACTGATTTCATGGCGATTGCAATTTTCTTGATTCTCAGTTTTAATGTGCTACGACGTTTGATACAATAGTCATAATTCATGAGTATTACATAAATTCAATTTTTTTTATTTTTTAGAAAACAAATTGAAAGAGTAACATGCTGATGGAAATTCCTGCGGCAGAAATTTTATTTAAGCAGTGAGATTTATAGGCAACATTTTTGCAAATTGTTATTTATGTCTTCGTGCGTCAGGTTTAGAAATTCTTTTCTCTTATGTAATTCGTTTAACCTTGTTGATCCCGGATATGATTTGTTTAAAAAGAATGTTGGAAGTTTGTGTGCTGGCCAATAGATGGTGCGAATGTCTACGCATGCTGGTAATTCATAGTCAAGATTCAAATAGTATTTCCAATCTCAAAAGGCGGCCACAGTGTTATGCTAGACCAATCCCTATCAACCATATGATGCGCGGATCTCTGCATTTCAGATCATTGTATACTGAGTAATTTAAGGATTAAATTTTTCTCCGCAGTCCAAAAATAGGTAAAATATTTTCTTTGCTTTCCTTCTTCTCTTGTATGATTGAGAATAATTACTAATGGTAACTTGTGCCATCGTTTCTAATTTTTTTTTTAAAAGTTTAATTTTCGCTAATCTAATTTGAATTTAACTCATTTTGATATTGAATTTCACCACAAAGTAACTGATTAATTTTGTTATATTAAATCTTAATTTAAATAAAAAAAAATAAAAAAAATAATTTTTAATGTTTGTTTATTCAATGCATATTGCTCGTTACGGCAATAGTAATTAAAAAGTAGAAATTTTAAAGTAATTTTGTTTTTTAAACAAAAATGTTCAATGATCTCAGAAATGGGTTTGCTCTGGCTTTTTTTTCATTTTTTATTTTTTTTTATTTTAATATTTTAGCAAAACGGAAATTAGATATATGATTCATTTGGACGAAAAAAAACATCCGCATTTATAAATTAATTTGATTGTTTTCAAGTGAATAACGAACAATCATATTCATTCTTTCCACATAATACTAGGTTATAAATGATCCCACAAGATTACTTCCAGTTGAAATTTTCGCTTTTTGCATGCATGTATTGTCACAATAGTTCGTCATAAATAAGAAACTCATCATTTGATATTGATTTTATTATTTGAATGTAAGAGTAAAAGTAAAATTACGGCTTTGCATGAGTGAAACGCACCTGAGGACCATAAATTTTTTACACATGAGTAGTGCTTATCCATATAAAATTGTATACAGACTTGAAGCAGCCGACTTTATGCCGAGCCATTTGCTACTTTAACACCTTAAGGCGCAATATAGAGATTATATAAAGCAAATTTATCAAAGCGTAATATTCTAAATTTTCATATTAATGACAATGTGAAACTTGAAGGTGAGATTTCGATTTTTTATAATAGGATTTAATAATGATTGCCATGGTCGCAAAGAAATGACTGCAGAAGCAGTTAGACTTAAGTTATTTTTAGATTAATCTTGTTGACAAGCGCAGAAGTCGAATTTAGTCACTTTAGGTCCAACCAATTTTTCCTTCATTGATTCTATCAAGTATTTTTTCTTGTGGGCTTGTACAAAACGTCTCCTTTTTTTATCGATTTCGTGGCAACGGTGAGTTGACTGGGGTTGAGAGATGGAAAGCTCGTCCATGACACAAGGCGTGTTGATTCTATTCATCTAACAAAATAAACATAGTTCACATAGAGTACTACTGCATGACACTGAACAGGACAAGTTTCAATCGCGTTGACTAAAGCACGTTCTTAAAGTTATGTTACTTAACAATCAGAATATCGAGTTGTAAAGTCTACAAGATTATCTAGATAGATCTAATAAATAAAGATAAACTCTATTAACGAAAGTGTAGTTAAGATCAAGCTGACTTACTTATCGGAGAGAAAAAGATTTTTCAATTTGATTAGTTGAAAGTTCTTGCTTCGATCGAAAAAGGCGAAACGGAAGTTTTTTTGAATTCTAATTCCGATTACAGAATAATATTGTAATTTGCTGGAAAAATTGTTCGTTTTTTTAGTGTAAGGAGATTTTTTACACAGTTATAATATTTAGGTAAGAAATTAAACATTTTTTTCTGTGTTGAAAAGATTTAAAATTATTCTTTTAAAAAGTTTTCTTTGTCAGAAAAAAGTCGTAAGATTTTTTAAAGAAATATTTACAGTATAGATTTCACTTTAAACCAAAATTCTATTAAGTTTTTTTTTCTAAAGAAAATGTTTTTGCCGATATCAAAGAAAATGTGAAATTGAGTTGCAATGGTCACACGATGTTATTGGGAAAGCAGTCATTAAAATAGTAACCCTTCCATTGTTTTTGACATTTACTAGGAAAAACAAAACCATTGGGTTTTTTTTTCTGTTTTTTTAAACGGGTTAAAAAAGTATTAGAAGTAATCAATAGTAAATCAAAGAACAAATATCAAATCTTACCACTAAAATATTTTTTTCTATACAATAGGTGGGACTGTTATCCTATTACTGTTTATATTGCTTGACAGGAGACCAGGAATGTCTCATCTACAGAAATCTATTGACTTATTATTTTCTTGAAAAAAATAATGGAATTGTATCACAATATACCGTTATACAAATTTTTTAAAATCAATTAAAAAGCCATTGAAAATAATTTGTTTATTGCAATGCAATAACTCAATTATAAATGAGACAAGTTCATAAACAATTTTAGTCTTATTATTGGTGATTTTAGTTGTTGAGTACTCTTTAATCACCTATTAAAACGATATTCAGCACGCAAGAATTGATAGCTACCAACGATTTTATTGGAGATATTAAATTGATATTTTAGATCACGTTCTCCACGTTTCATGTTTACAGTCTTGTCGGTTATTCTAGTGGGAATTATAGTCGACATGGTATAAAAGAGAAGAAAGGAGGAAAGCTTTGTCCATTAAATTACCTGGATTACTTTTTTTTTTCTTTTTCATATCTATATTTCGAATTATGATGATTGGGTTTGATCTTGCTGCAATCTCAAAAATTGCAGCTTTGGTAGAATACAAATGCCCCTGTGAAAGTTTGCATTAGAAATGTAAATTTGAAAATATTCGGAATCAATAGGAGAAATTTTGATTTCCTCATTTTGAATCCTAAATGCAAAAATAAATAAAATAGGAAATTTGCATAAACATTTTCTTTCCGCATGAAATATTTATTGATGCCTTTTAGATCGGCATTTCACGGTTTATCTATTCCTATTGTCCATGTGTTTCTGTATTTATAAAGAGTGAATACATCAAGATGAAAGGACGACTCTTTCATACACATTGAAATACTTTTATTTGAGTATAAATTTTCCACTCTCTGAAGTAGAAAATTGATAACTTGTATGGGAAATTAATTCTATATTACTTTTCTTACCTTGATAAAGGGTTTGCGGTTTGATTAATCTTTTCTCACTTTGTTAGATAAGATTTTTAGACTTTTCATTTTGACATTTTCAAAATTCATCATCAGTAAATTATGGTATTCGACTTTAAACCCATCAATGGTGGGTTTAAACTCGTATACCATAATTTATTGCGGTAAACTCTTATCAAACCGGCAAATGACATGGAGAAATGCGTGCTTTTATTAAATCCATCAAACATGCCTTATGTATTGGGACGTTTTTCGTTTTCTCAAATATGTAGGTTTTATATTGCACGTAGTATTGGGAAAAAGTTTTCGACCAAAAGCTCGCAAGGCTGTATCTTCTTATTTGACAAACTAAAGTCATATTTATATTCGTGCAGAGAAGTTGTTATTGCTAGATTTTTTAAAGTAAATAAAGTTTACTGTGGCAAAATCTAAATCAAAATTCTTTAGATGTTTCATTTTTTTTTAGAGTAATTTTATTAAAAATTACATTTAAAAGTTATTTTATTGCTCGAGTTATTGTCAGTGGTCACCACAGAACTGCGAACATAACGACGCACAAAAGTAATGGTAATTGGTTCATAAATCAAGATCAAATTGAATTAACGATCCTATAAAGCTTAATCAAATTAAATTGGTTTAAATCAAACTTAATTGGACATGATTTGGAGTTTACTTTGCGAGTTTGTAAGGCAATTAGGCAGAAACGTCATAAGATGCTATGTTGCTGGTGAGAAATAAATAGCTTTGCCCAATTCGCTTTGCTTTTGTTTTATCCTATTAAGTATAATGGTAAATCTTGTTGATACACGAAACTTTACTGTCAGCAATAATTTCTTTTACTTCTTTCTACTGATTGGTAGAAATAAAATTTGCTCAATATAATTTCTAGAAAGATGTATTCAATTCTATTAGATAATTGTATTTAAAGCATTTTTTCGTCTATTATTGTAAGAACTAGTAATGTTTGACATTTTTGCCAACCTTTGAAATTTTAAAAAGTTACCTTTTCTAATTAGTCTTAATTATGAATGAGTAAATAAAGCCATCAAATGTTGTTAATTACGCTGTTAAATAAATTCTGTGGGGAAATTATTTCTTTAAATTGCTAAAATGTTTAAGATGGCGAAATAATGACTAATTCATATTATTTTTATCTTGGATATTTTTTTTACATGTAATGGAATGCAGTAACACAATTTTACGCGAGTAATATAATTTTATGTTTTTTTTTTAGCAAACTAACAGCGAATAAGTAATAAATTAAAGTTTCAAACGATAGATGCAGCTTACATTCCAAAAATTGTTTGGTAAAACACTCCAGTTGGAGTATTGATGTTATTGCTTTTCTTACATTGAAAAGACCAATATTTTTTCATTTAAAAAGATGAAATTATATTGGAAACTTCAAGCTGCAATCCCTCGAAATGTAATTATAGCAATTGATGTAATTTTTTTCTATTTTGTTGCAATTATTGAAGATGATGTACTAAATTGAGGCGTGTATTGCTTTTATGAGTTTTGATGTGCTTTATCTGGTTCAATCATATCGCATTATTGCAAGTTTGTATGGAATGGTTTTTTCTGCTGATTTGTTTTGTTGAATTTCTTAATTTAATTTTGTTATTTTTATGGCAAAAAAAAAACATTATTTTTATTTGCATTAAATTGTTAAAAGTAAAGCAATTTTTTGAAAATTTTAATTAGATTTTTAAAAAAAAAATAGTTGTGATTATTACTAAGTATTGAAAACACACGAGGATGGTGAAGTCGAGTGTAAAATTAAATTTTTTTCTAACAAAATGTTGCATAACAATATTATTTCTAAATGTTGTCACAGCTTGTGCAAATGAAAGAAATTAATTAAAATTGTCAGCCCAGTTCATGAAAAAGAAAAGAACACGTTTCTTACAGATGGAATTTCATTATCTCTGAAAATGATTTTTTTGGGGTATATATATATATATACTTCTTTTTCCAAATAAGAACACGAAATATTTTTTATTTGTACAACTTTGCTTTCATTAATTTTTTTATATGAGCAGAAATAACAAATTTCTTATTTTTTCTTTGAATAAGAATGGAGTTTGTAATTTAATAACATTGGTGACACACCTAAGTACGAATGACCAATCCTCGTGTTTGCAGTCATTTATCAACTTGACAGAAGATTAATTGGAACCTTGAAGACTGGCTTGAGATGAAATGAAAAACCAATAACGCAAATTGATAAGATATAAAACATTTGCTTTACTACCTAATACGAGGTGTCAAATAAAAAAAATTACGGCATTTTCATGGTATACTTAAATCGAATATTGCGCTCTCTTACCTTTTTGAAGGCTTCGTATTTTTACGCTCCAAATAACTTGATTAAAAATGTCTTTTTTTATTAAATACGTGAAACCAGTTCTGGTTTTATGTTCTGCAAATTTTTCTAATTTTAACTTTAAATTCACGCTTCATCTAGATTCCACTCAACAATTTTTATTGCTCGTAATCTATTTCAAACAAAAATTTAAATTTTATGATTTTGAATATTTTAGCGTTAAACGTCTTCAACTGAATTTTTTGACATCTCTGATAGATGTGAATTGCTTAAAGGATGCTTGAAAGAGATGCAAATGACGCTGCTACAGTAACTCAAATGTGCACACCGCCGTTTCGAGTAGTAATGCAGTGCTTAGCACTTATTCAAGTGGTATTTGTTAAAGACGAAGAAAGTAACTATCAGAAAAAATGATAACACTTTTTGTGATATAAATAATTCATTTTAAAGATATTATAAACACGATGTCGTGTTGTAAACATGATTGTAGTTTGTGTGTCTTAAAGGTAGCAAATAAATAACTTTTACAAAGCGCATGCAATACCATTTCCACACCCATTTGTTATCTTTATAAATCAGAAACTGTTGTTCATTATTTAACAAATGCTTAAAGGGCATTTGAGGCTTGAAAATGCGGTTTATTTCAAAACTTTAAATTATTCTACCCACGAAAGGTCGCCAATGTAACTGGTTGTAAGGCTTATGGTTAGATTTGACACGAAATTATTTGTTTCATAATTTCTCTCACAATTGGTCGTATTCAGGAACTTGATGAACCGCTAGCTTAATGAAGTGACGATAGGAACTACTAATTGTTATACGAGAACTACTAAATAACTACATTATCTGATCGTAATATAAGAAACATTTGATAAATTCAAGTCACGGATTTTCATCTTAAACATCATTTCTTATTCTCACGGTTGGTCAGTCAGTAGCTTGTAAAATCCCTGGTGATCGTGATTTTTATTCGTGTAACATAATTTACTCTGAAATGAAAGCTTTTTTTAATGCATACAAAAACTTTTTCTTTAAAATTGGATTTGCAAATGTTGATTTTAATCTTACTAGGACATGTTAATGCATTGATTACATTCTTTTTTTACCAATAAGAACCTGTCATTCGCACTAAGTTATCTGCGATTTGTTCAATTACGACACGTTTCTTAGGCAACGCTAGTTCTGTTGTGGATTCATCTGAGGCAGTTCAGTCTTCTTTCCAATTTAATTTCTAATATAAATTAAAAGAAAACATATAAAGCATTGATTTTAAATTGCAATTTTAATTATAAAAAAGACAACTATTTGTTGTCTTATATCAAAGCAATTAAATTTTATTTTGATTTATAAAATTTTAAATTGGAAATTTTTTTTTAGTAATATTGATTAAATTTTAGTTCGTTGGTTGAAGTTTTTTGATGACAATATGGATCGTTGACACCCATTGTTGTTATACGGTTGAATACTATTCGGGAATTCCTATCACCATGCGACTGCAGAATATTTGTTTTGATTTTTTTTCTTTTAAGATACGACAGCGACGACTTTAATAATACTCTTCTACACAATAAAATCAGTTACTAGAACTTTTTAACACTCGAACTGTTTTCGAAACTCGCTGTCTTGAAATGAAATCTTTTTGGTACACTAAACTAAGCTAGATTATGCTATTGTCGTTGTACATTCTTTTTTTTTTTCATTTTAAACCTAAGGTCTTTTTTTTATTACACTAGCAATTTATAATAATTTAAAACTACAAACTACTGACACGAACACATAAGTATTTATTTGAGGTTTGCAATACTCTAAAGTACAATCAAACATATCTAAAAGCCAAAGCTTAAAGGTCTTACAGCCATCTTCAAGTCTCGGGAGGACCTGATTGTAGTATATTTTACAGCGCAGAGTGAAATAAATAGGAATGTGCAAAGTTTTACCAGTTTGTTATTATACAAATAGAAAATTTAAAAAGAAAACTTTTAATTAAAAAAAAAGTCTTTTTTATAGAAAAAAAAAACTTTTTCTTTTCTTGATTGCATCCATTAACTACAAATGAGATGAGTTTCCTTAATGGTTATCAGCATAAAAAAGGTTGCTCTGCTGCACCCGATAAGTTATGTTAACTGTCACTAACGAGTGACATGTTTACTTTCACTCGAAAAAATATCATTTCTTTAGTTTTCTGTATATTGTGTCTTTGCACAGATTTGGCAGCTCAAATCTGATTATATTTGTAACTGAAACATAAAACGACGCTTTACATTTAGACAGCAAAACAGAGTGAACTTCTCTTCGACAATCTGCCGAAAAAGTAACGGTTTTTTATAAATATGTAAAGCAATGTTTCTACTGCATATTTTATGGTTTGTGGTACCATGTTTACAATGTTGCCAATTAATAAATTACAGTTCTTCTACTGCTTTAATCAGTGAATTTTTTTTCCAGAATTCAGTAAATATTTTTTTATTATATGACAAATATTGCTTTTTTGTAAACTTTTGACTTGGTTGTACAATACTCTATAAAAAAAACCGTTTAATATGTGCGATTTTAACAATAAAAAAAGTTTTATATGTGCGCATATAAAACTTTTTTTTTCTAAAAATTTATTAACGCTAAAAGCTTATATAAAGGATATTGAACACAACTGTGTTCAAAATATTCTTTGGCACCTAAAATTTTATTTGAAGTATATATTGCTATAACAGCACATTGTGCTTGCAATATTCGATCATTGCGCCCAGCACCATATCTAGTATACCTACTATATCTTCAGCTACAATAATCTGGGAAAAGTTTCGAGTCCATACGTTTGGGTCGCTGAAAATCGATCTTTCAACTGGAGTGACATCCAGCGCTCGTTCTAGCAATTGATGTAGTTGGCAACAACCTTTTCTAACGGGTTTTCCGAGCTTTATGCTTTATCTCAGTTTGTTCCAATAAATGGTCGCTTGAAAATGTTCCATATAACTTTAAGGAAATTTATTTGTTGACGGTTGCGTGTTGATGTATGCGCTTTCCAATAATTATGGTAAGTCACTCGATGATAATGGTTATTTATTATTGAAATAAGTTTTAATGCTATTTAAAGGTGCAGAATGACAGTTATTATTTATGACAAATGCCACAAAAACCTCAAAAATTTTGAGATAGATATTATTTTATTTGATACTGAAAATACTACTTTTCTTACGTACATGCGCCTAGAATTTGTTATTAGTTGAAATCCTTTCATGCAGCAGTTGCTTGAATGCGAGTGTAGTCTGATTTCATTTCTCTCAAAGCAATATCAAACTTGATATGCGTGCCTTGTTGAATTTTTGTAATGTCATTTTTGCACACACATGTCTCGTTTGAACGACTCAAACGCCATGAGATTCAACTCCGTAAATATTACAAGTCGTCCTTTGCACAATAATTTACTTTCACGATCACATAGGGAAATATAATTGGTTTGAGAAATTTTAAAAGTTCTATTCAACTCATCAACTTTAATGTAACATTAACTTTTGAATAGATCTGACACTGCGTGTGATAATGTATAAAGTAATTAGCATCGCAGTATAAAAATAAATAATACACATTTTACTTAAAATAAGCTGCACTGAACTTACAATGGTAACTAATTTTATATTAAATTTACACATTCAGAAATATAACAAACCAATTAATTATTTAAAAGTTTCTCTTTTATAGAAAGAAAGAAAGAAATATCGCTTAACGTCGCCAACAGCAATATTAATAGATGCAAACATTCTTTTTATTAAAGTTTACATTTTGCATAATTCATTTATCAAAAATTCACATTTTGTAGTATTCGTTTTTTCAATTCGTTTTTAAATAATTTGTTTTTGGAAATTTATTTTTATATAATTTGTTTTTTAAAAGTTTATTAAAATATGAATTTTTGAAAAATGAATTATACAAAATGTGAACGTTACTAAAAAGAATGTTTGTGTCTAATTAATATTGCCAATATTGAAGTTTCAGAATTTATACTTTGATAAATACATAATAATTTTAACAAAATTGGTCTTCCATACTATTATGCCAAGTTTAAAAAGTTTCGAGATAAAATCAAAATGCATGGTTAGAATTGGCTGTTTTGTTTTGTGTTTGCATCTTGAATGAAGCTTTGATCAGGATGCAGCACAGTAAACAAATACGACAGTAAAGAATGAGATACTAAAGACGAAGATCAAAAACCATTCAACAAATTTTGTCATTTGATTGAACAATGTAGGAGAATCCTGTTCAATAAAATGCGCAAACTCCTATGCCAGTCTCTATACTTAACACACTCAAATAACCAGACAGTTTTTTTAATAAAGTAAAAATCGATAGGTTTCAATTCAACTGTCAACTTGAATAACTACAAATTGCATTTTAAAACATTTTTAAAAATGACATTGAAAAAGTTATTATACTAATTAATTATTAAAAGTTTGTCAGTATAGTAAATGGTCACTGGTCACGCAAACAGCAATTTATGTTCGAAAACAGAATAGAAAGTTGGGTTTAGAGGCCATTTGTTGGTAAAGTATACTTAGGCCTTTTGAATATAGTGTTGTAGTCCCTTGGTGAGTTCCATCGCTAGAGTAAGATGACCCGTTCTTTTCGGCTGATTGATTACTTACACTTGAACTATGACTTTGATCGTGCTGGGCTGAGTAAAACCATCTTGTGAAATATTCATGAAGACTAAAAAATTCGATGGGTTATCATTATTTTAAGCAAACTTGCAATTTATTTAATGGTTCGGATACTGAAATTTTCAATTATTTCCATAAAATTATTTTTAAAAATTTTACGCATCACTAAATGTAAATAACATATTTAATGCTCAACTCCAGCTGCTTAACTAATTTGAATAGCATTTAATGCGCAAGCACTTCTGTGGAGCATGAAATGGAAAGACTTTTGTGGTTTAGGGCCTAAATTAAAAAAAATTGAATCTTCACCACAAGACGTGGTTCACACAGTAGCAAAATCGATCACTGCACCCTACTAATTCCCAATAGTGCATAGTAATAGGGGTATTATTTTCTTAATTGCTACGGTATATTGAGCAGTCGAAATAACAAAATTCAATTCGATTTTAGGTTTAGAATTTTACAAATTCTAAAATTTGTTAAGCAATTTATTTTTATTTACGTTATCTTGTTTCTTCAGTACCCAAAATATAAATAACCACTGGATTTACGTCGCATTCAATTTTGTATTGTGCATATCTTAATCTTCTTTTTTGGTCGAAGGTCACATCTGCAGATCGAAAGTGAAAAAGATTAAATTTATCATAAAAACCGTATATTCTGACGTCAGATAATTTCCTGAGTCTCAAAACCTTATGGAAAATCTTTTATAAGAAGATTTTCGTGTATTTGTTATTTAAATAAAAAAGAATTTGTTTTCTAAACTTAAGGCCATGCCTTGAGTGGGGCTGCAGTTGTCTAGTCTTTGTTCACTATTTTATATTTAAAAAAAACAATGCTATCAGAATATGCTCTTTGCTCCTTACGAGCGCTGGATATTATCTAGACTTAGGAACTATAAGGTTAAAATAATTTACGCTTATCTGACCGAGATAGTCTTTTCAAAACATCACTCGAGCAAACACGACGAGTGTTGAATATTCTATTTCTATGGCATATTAAGCGCGCTGTGTCAAGTTAATTTTTTATAACGATATGTTTTAAAGCTTCGTACAAACATAAAATTATATGATACTTTAAAGCGTTCTTTATACTATTATCTAAGCTATTTACGTAAATCCGAAAAATCAACAAGCGCAAATCAATTTTAATTTTTAAATAGAAACCATTTCTCTCCTAAAGTGCACACCCAAAAATCTATATTACAGAGCTCTTGAAATTCGAGACTTTGGAAAGCCAGTGACTTTTTGCCAAGTTTTTCCACAACTGGATTTTTGTTTTATAAAGTCAATTTTTTTTTACTGAAAGTGTAGAAAGTTATTTAAACTATGCTCGCTGTTTTTAAACGCTGTTATTCTAATTAGAAACTAAGTAATGGTTTGCAGAAGAAATAAGTTTTGACCATAACAATTTGTTTAGAAATAAATGGTTTAATTATACTAATGTATACTTTTTATTATTTGCATGTATATAACTTTTTTTATTACTGTCCGCACACTATTTTCTCAGAGGTTAATCAGCAATCATTTGGAAACCTATTTCCGGAGTGACTTTTGACGCTCACCATTTATTGTTATGGTATAGCTTATGCCGAAATTATATTACCGTCTCTCGCTTTCAGTTTCTATTCTGTCACCCTCGAGCTTACCAAAACATCATTAACTTTTATTTCGGTAGCCTTGAAACTTATCTATACTGAATTTTAGGAGCAGTTATAACTTTTAGCACAAGTCCTTGAGAATAATTTGCAATTTATTTTTTGCACTTTTGATAACTACAGCAAATGGAATTTTGTGATTGTAGGTGTTTTTGTTATGGCGATTTACAACTAAAGGTTTTATGACTTGGGTTGAAAGAAGTTTATTCTAACTTATTCGTGTTTGAATGTCCATTATACTGACCGAGAGGCAGACGTAATGTTGGTGTTATTCTCTATTTTAAGGTGACGTGAATCGCAATCGAAATGGAAAGAAGGTTTGTGCGTTAGCCCTCCGGTGAACTAGAGGTTCTGACTCAAAAGAAATTAGGTTTCGCTTGCTCCCACTAATAAAACTTGTTCCTGAGGTAAGTATGTGGATTCAGCAAGAGACTTGTTTCTAAACTTAATCTCTAAGAAAGGATTTTAATGACGACGTCCATTGAAGGCGTTGAAAACAAAATAATTTCTTGTAGATTTAAAGTAAATACCAAAAAAAATTGTTTAAATGGGCTTTCAAGTAGATTACTTAAATTGAAAGTTATTTTTCTTTTCTAAAAAAAAGTTAAAAAAAAAAAAAAAATTTTTTTAAATTTTAAAAAAAAAATTTAAAAAATATAAAAAAGAAAAAATTTTTTTTAATTGAGAATAAAATTAAAATTAATTAGAACCTGCAGTTCTAATTAAAAATCTATTTACCACGAAAGGATCAAATATTGATTGCATGGTAACTTATTTGGAATGATTACGTTAAACAACATTCTTTTAAATGTCCATCCTCAATGAATTTGAACAAACTTGAAAATCAAAAGCCTCGCAAACATATTACACTGATTAGTTCTGTCATTATAATCATACAAGCAATCGTGCTTTCATAATTTAAGTGAGTGTAAACAGACTTTGTTATGACTGAAAAAGAAGTAAAATAAAAGAAAACTTTTCAAAAGCATTGACATATCAGCTTAGTCTAAGCGGACAAAACAACCCATTCTTGTGAGATAAAATCAGAGGTTTAGTGTGTTCTTTTATTTCTTTTTCTTGGCTTCAATTCAAATGGTAAACTCAACATATGAACTTGCAATGACGAAAGACAATTTTTTTTTTCTAATCTTTCTTTTGAACCATCGTCTCCTAATTAAGCTACTCATTTCGCTTAAAGACGCATGTTAATTTATTGAGTAATTAAGATTTCTGTAAGGAAAAAATTTAAAAAACCGCCAAGTTGCCTGACCCGACTACTGTCGGTACTTCCTTCATCTGGTAACCCCGAGTGAGAAGTTTGATTGTAATTGGTTTGCGTTTGGTTTTTTTTTTAACAAATTACAATGGAAACTTACGTAATTAACATGGAAGGGAATTTATTGTTAATTGTATTGCAGTTTTTATTAGTCTCGTTACGTAAATGATTTAAGCCACACTGGGAATGATTTTTTCCCGCTTGATTAAGTCTGTGTACTTTTCTTAAAAAACAAATCCCACGTTTAGAAAGCGCAAAATCAAAAGGACTTTGTCTTTAGCCGTGTTCGAATTGTTAATTTCATTGATCACCGAGCACAAGGCTTAGATTTGTTTTCCGCTTTCAACTAATTGTGTAGCTTGTGCTTGTTCATCCTCAAAGTGTCATGTAAATGAAGGTCTCGTCAGGCAAACTTGTCACACAAGAGCTTGACTACGTGG
Organism: Henia vesuviana; assembly: GCA_034696185.1. NCBI lineage: Eukaryota > Metazoa > Arthropoda > Chilopoda > Geophilomorpha > Dignathodontidae > Henia > Henia vesuviana. The sequence goes on from JAQFZU010000009.1 coordinate 15,503, forward strand.
GATAATTTAATTGGATTTCAACTTATGGCCTTGCATCTCTTACGCTTGTGTTCGCTCATCCAAAAGCAGAATTCCGAATTAGCGCGAGCTGATAGCAGTTAATAAGTGACGCAAACAAACTTTAATTTCGGTTTATGACTCGTATTCTCGAAATTGAAAACATTTTAAAGGTAATAATTACATATATTAAGTATACAAAGTGGATTCTCATTAACTCGATTGTTAGCGGTTCTTATGTTGTTGTTAAAGATAGAAAACATAAGTTAAGAAAGAGGAAATAATAAACAGAAGGAAGTGAAGTTAATTTGCTTTGAAGAGAAGTAATTATGTTCAATGCGGCCTCATAACAATTCCCATTATTCAGTTGTTTTAAGGCGTTGAGTTTTTGGTAATGTAGCGAGCGAATATTCAATTAGAAACAGGCATTTTGAACAATGTAGAAACCTAAGTCAAATTAGTCTTTATGCCAGTTGAAACAAAATGTAAATAGAAATGCCATTTCTGCTTTTTCGTTACGTTTTTACAATCTTTAGTATTTGACGGTTGAATGTTTTTAACAAATTAGAATTTCTTAAGTAATTGGTTTTTAACTTTGAATTGTAACTCAATTAGATTTCTGTTTTAAGCTACGTTCACTCAGCAAATTAATTATTTCTCACTTTAAATATTAATAATGAAATAAATCATCAAGATCATACTAACATTCCGCTTTCGGTTTGAAAACCATAAATAACTAGAGTAAAATAACAGTTATAGAAAGTGTTAACTGAATAACTTCATAAACGAGTAGGAAATTATGTCAAATAAATTAATTAATTTTGGAAATATGAACTTAATTATTTTTTAATTTCATATTTTATTTTGAATCAAAATTAATAGTTTATAATGATAAAACGAAATTAATGCTATTCATTTTAGCAAATGAATAAACGAGCCTAAAGTTTAAGCTTTAAATGAAATGTGTCATTTTATTTTGGTTAGATATAAGCAAAATATCTTAGAGATAAATTTTCGCGTATCAAGAAGTCGAACTGTTATTTTGACAGATGGATATGAAAAAAGAAGTTGTAAGTAGCTCTCTAGCACACATCAGTTTTAAGATGTGAAGACGGCATTCATAAATCAAGACTTTTGAAAAGATAGAAGTATTTATAGGAAAATCATTCAATGTGTCATTGAGTTGATAAATCAGGCATAGAAAATTACATTTTTCAGAATTGTTTTTTAAATGTTACTATTACGTGAACTTAATTTCCGAGTTTTAATTCGATGTCTTTTTATTGTTATTGATGCTATAATTTGAGATTAATGTGTCGCAATTTTCAGTCTGATGCGGATCAATAATTTTTTTAATTCACTTTTAAGTTTTTTTTTTGAGAAAGTTACTTACAATTTAAAGTTAATTTGAGCACTTTTAAGATTGTTGTGTGGAAATAAATTTTTATTTTTTTATTTCATACAATTATTATCTTAAAAGAAGGCATTTTAGCAAAAAATTTATTCTTTCTAATTTGAGAGATGAGTATCTTTGCAAGCATCTTTTAAGATAAAATTATTGTAATAATATTGTTCTTATTGGCAAATTCTTTTGGAAATTCTCATTGTAATATATTAAAGGGTTTTAACAATCGCAAAATCGAGATTATAAAATCGTTTTATTTTTGAAACCTCTTAATGCAATAAAAAAGAGTCTATTTTTTAATATTATGTTTTGAATTTATTGGAACCAAATTTCTTAGATTTTATATGTGTTGGGTATTGGTTTAATCTATGCATTGATTTTATTTTATTCGTAGATTCTAATTTTTATTCTATTATTTTGCTTCACTGGAACTGCGAATTACATCCTTAACTGACCAAACTTGAAGAAGAGCAAAGCGTAAAATTAGGAAGTATTATTGATCAATGGACAGTTGGCTGCTTTTGACTTGTATAGCCACTTATTCGTAATTGCAACGGAACAAAACTTCTTTCTATAAATAGATAGTAAAGTCTGCTAGCAATTTTAATAGACATTATTGAACAGAAACTAAACAACTTCTTAACTCAGCGACAACGATTAATTTGCATTATATATAAGCCAGAAGCATAGATTCTTAATCTGTTTAGAACTGCTTAAAATAATATTAGATAATTATTTACATAAATCAACAATTACTGTTTTGATAATTAAGTTGGATATATGAATCTTTTTTCTGGACAATATCTAATGTTTTTCATTGTAAATAATCTTTATCTGGCAGATAGAACGGAATAAATTTATATACAATTTATTCCGTATATAACGAAATAAATTTGATTCAATCCTTACATGATTAAAATCATGCAAGGATTGAAAATTTATAACTTTGTTATACTGAAGTGGTCAAGTCTAAAATGCATATCTTTTTTATTAAAATTTTTTGGAAAATGCATTTTTATTTTATTATTTTACATGGTTTTAACATTAGTTCTCATTTTTAAAAATATTTTATACATAATTTACATAAATTGCTGGTCTACAACAACTAGGTCAAATCGAACATCCTGAGTGATTACCAGTCAATAGATACTCTATACACCTGGGTAATCAATAATTAATATACAGGTGTGCAGAGATGAGTTAGGTAAAATGAATACCTAATTCCGATTTTTCCATTAATTACCTATTGATAGACACCCCACACACTTGGGTAATAGATAATTAATATAAAAGTGAATGTAGGGGAGGCAGGTAAAACAAATACCTAATTCTGATTGGCCAATCGATTATCTATCGATAGACAGCCCACACACCTGGTTAATCAATAATTAATATAAAGGTGAGTATTTGTGAGTCAGGTAAAATGAATACCTAATTCCGATTCCCCCATCGATTACCTATTAATATACACCTCACACACCTGGGTAATTGCCAATTAATATAAAGATGTGTGCAGGTCTAATCAGGTAAAATTAATACCCAATTTGAACTCCTTTGTTGATTACCAATCAATAGAAACCATACAACCCCAGGTAATTGCTAATTAATCAACAAGTGTGTACAGGTATGAACAGATAAAACTAATACCTGATTCAAACTACCCAATTGATTACGTATTGATTGATACTTCATACTCTTATGTAATCGCTAATTAGTCACCAAGTGAGTAAAGGTGTAACAGGGGACAGGAAATGGCATGAAATCGGCTTTTTTCACTACTCCTAAGAAATTGTTTACATTCAATTTCATGAATTTTAAATATTCTAGATTAAATTATATTATATATATAAATAATTTTTAAGTATTTAAAATAAATGGGAATATTTAAATTTGTTTTGCTAGTTGTCCCCGTGAATAAGCTTGGAAATTATGTAACAAACTGCTCTTTAGTTGGCGCCAATTATTGTTTCCATCATAGAAATCAACAAAATTCAATTGGCGCCGAATTTGCATCTTCTCGCCTCGTTGGCTACTTCATTGCCTCTTGCATTCCACAAGAGGCCTGTGAGTCTCAAATGATGCCTAAAACTTTGTCTGGACCCTAAACCCAGGCATGCCTACAATGCTCCAACTGTAAATGTAATATATTGTAATATATAGATATTTAATAAGAAAAATTTGCAGCATCTTGACCTGTAATTACTTGTTTGTCGTTGTTAAACTGCTTCTTCTTGGCTGAAAATATACAAAGAAATGCATAAAATATATTCGATGGAGTTTTGTTTTTATTTGTGATAATTGCATTTTAAAGTAATAAATTTTGATTTAATTAAAATGCGTGTTTAGTAATGGTAACAGGCGTGCAATCATACTTGCGGAACTGAATCTGTCACGCATATGAAAATCAAGTATATGAAAATGCACTAAAATTTTGATAGCCATATGCAATCTTGAACAAATCAACGAAAGTATAAGCCCAAAGGAATGCACTAATCAGGAGCATGCCTTAAAAACTTCTTTCACTTGATTTTCCATTAAATAATATTTTCTTCTATTGCAAAACCAGTAACTTATAAATATTTAATTGAGTTTGGAGAATTGATTATTAGAAAATATTTCTCCTAGTGGAAATATTACATTTCATTACTTATTTTTATGACTCTGATTAAAAAAGTTTTCAGCCACTTTTTTGTGTAAATGCTTTATATCTTGGAGAATAAAAGTAGGAAAGTAACTTACGGTTGGACACAAATTCAATCAAACTCACAAAAGACGGACGTTATTTCATAAGAAACCCAATCCTTTGGGATGCTGTTGCTCTCCTGTCTTTTTATTTCAGTTGGACCTGTTGCACCCTAAAGCCATGCCTTAGCATGCAGTGGCTTCCATTATCGATCAAAATATTTAATAGGAAAATTCTGTTTCTTTTCTATCGCCTTAAAGAGTAAAAGCATTTAATTTCGTACTAATAAATCGTTTCAAAGATCCGACTTGTAATTCATATTTCCTTAGGTTAAAGTAAAAAAAAATATCTATATTAAGTTTTCTTACTAATGTATCAATTATTTATACATTTCTTTTGAGTTTGAAAATAATTTTGTCTTGGGAAAACATTTCTAATAAAAATGTTCCTACCATCATCTACAGCACAACATTTCTTGATCCTTTTAACTGCGATGTTTTTAATTTTTAATTTCTCATTTTTTGTTTTCTTTTTCCAGTCTTCATCGCGAATTGATTTATGAATGGATTCGATGTTTGAGCTAGCAATGACAAACAAGTCGAATGTGACGCTATTTAATGTGAGAATTGGACAGCAGGTGGCATGCTAGACAACATCTTTCAAGTCAATGATGACCTTTATTGTTAGGACGGTGATAAGTTTATGTATTCTCAAAAGTCTAATTCCGATGACAGCTTCGTGAAAAATCGTTGTCATAAGCAACTTTCATCTAACACGCAGTGCACATTCTTCAAAGAAGACTCCCTTCGTATTCCACGATCGATGATGTGGTTTCTCATTTGCATCCGCAAAAATGCGTGTTCGACTCTCGGCGATTGCGAATGGAAAATAGCAGTGATGTAATGGAAATCTTTCTTCCTTTCGCAATTGCTTTTATTTTCCCCACGAGATGGTAGATTATCCAGAAACTTTCAATTCCTGCATCGGCACTGACGTAAACTTTACTTGGTGCCTGGAAAGTGAACAAATTTCGTCAAACAAAAATTCTACCATTGACGACGACTCGCCTTGCATCTCATCTTGGCAGTTGGCTGTGATGATTACTAAAGGAGTTACTCTGGGTTTTCTTATTCTGCTCACGATTGGCGGAAATATCCTCGTTTTGGTGGCTGTCGTGGTTAATGTGCACCTACGCTCTTCGACTAATTACTTCATAGTGAACTTGGCCGTTGCCGACCTGCTGCTGGGAACAACGGTTTTGCCATTTTCGGCCAGTCTGGAAGTGCTGGGAAGATGGTCTTTCGGACAAGTGTTTTGCGACGTTTGGGCCGCCGTCGACGTCTTGTGTTGCACCGCATCGATCATGAGTTTGTGCGTCATTAGTTTAGATCGATATATCGGGGTATCTCGACCCTTGACATATACGACTATAATGACCGAAAAACGATCCATATTATTTATTTTCTTCATATGGATTTCTTCAATTATCATTTCGGTGGGACCACTTTTCGGATGGAAAGAACCTCCATCCGATGATCAAAATGTGTGCAATGTGACAAGTCAACCGGGTTACGTTCTTTTTTCAGTGGCAGGTTCTTTTTACATTCCCACATGCGTCATTCTGATAGTCTACGCTAGGATTTATCGCGCTGCTGTTCGACAAACCCGTTTTTTAGAACGTGGTATAAAAACGACTAAAGCAAGTGGTGCAAGCACTGAGTCTTCCGGTGGAAGTGGTTCCACCACAGAAGTGACGCTTCGTGTGCACACAGGCGGGGTCGGAACGCGTTTGCAATCGTGCGATAACTTGAGTTTAAGTCCTAGCTGTCTGCAAGTTGTCTCAGGTCAGCAAGGACGATTGGCTAAGTTCAGACGGCAGAAAAAAGCTGCCAAGACATTGGGAATAGTTGTAGGCGTGTTCATCTTATGTTGGTTTCCATTCTTTTTTATTTTACCACTCAGTAAGTATAAATTTCATTTTTATTTATTCGGATTTTGTTTATGTGGATTAAAATTAGAGAATTTTAACTTTTTATTAAAATTCTTTAAGTGAATACAGCAATTTACGGTGCCACCAGACCTTTGCAAAATAATACGGATGTTTACAATATGTAGTTTTATAAAAAGTTAATGCACCGCAACGAAAAAACGTTTCGGTACTTTAACATTTAATAAAAAATAGTTTCAACGCTTTGTAAATAAATAAAATGCATCTCCAAAGTTACTTCACTCTTACAAATTTTTTTAACGTCATAGATTTAATATGAGACTCGCAATCAGCTTCAAACTGATTTAAGGTACAGCTTAATTTTGCACACGCCTATTTATACAGCCTACTTTATTTCGTGGTTAAAGTTTTACAAATCTTTCTCTAAATAATAGCCAAACCACATTTGTTGAAAATTACCCTAAGCAAGAATAATTTCGGTTAAATTTGTAAGATTGTTTTCTTAGCTTTAACAGTTCAGCAATCTCTAAACAGCCTTCGGGTGTCAATAGTTTTACAAAAAATATTTATGCTTGTGACAATTTTGGTAATTGGCTTTTATTTTCATTTCGATAGTACAGAACGTGTATTGCTATTAATATTACTAATATATAATTTAAAAAATGTTATTGCTCTCTAACAATGATTTTATTGTTTTGAAATCTTATTTTTTTTAAATTTTTATTGCAGAACGGCAACTTTAAAGTCATATTTAAAAGTTTCATTATCAATTTTAAGTACATTTCTTTTATTCTTTTTAAGGAATGTTATTTTTAGAAAGAAATAACGATTTCATTTTAACAAATTAATTGCGCAGTTGTTGAAAAGATTCGGCAATGCTTATATTTTAATATGTTAAATTAATATGAATTAATAATTTATTAAAGCGCTAAAATTTTGAGCTTTTGGTTAATTGGTATCAAATTTAAAATTAATCATTTAGATGTTACAACACATATTAGCTGCATTCAAAAATTAAAATTTAGTTTTCTTTTAAGTTATTTTTGACCTTTAATGACTTGTAGAATTTGCCAAAAGTCAAATTCACATTTTTAGAAAATACATTATAAAATGCACTTTTAAGAGTTTGCGCACATGCTACTGATTGTAAAAGTCACAAAAGAAAGAGGATAAGTCGGAAATTTAGGACTTTTATAATGCAACTTTTAGTGCTTCATTTTAAAAGTTATGACATAAATATGATGTCATTTCCGATTGTAAAAGGCGACTTATACGACTTTTAGTAAAAGTCGTATAAGGTAAAAAGCTTTGAACGCAGCTATTGTTTTCTTTTTTAAACACTATGGTTGTTTATTGCTAAAAATGATGTCTGGAAATAAAAGCAATTGGAAGTTTGAAAAGTGATTCGTCAGACTTTGAAGCGTTGAAAATCATGATTTAATATTTTCACTATTGTTTTACTCGACGAATTTTTATTATTTATTTATTTTTTCACTCTTATACTTACTTTTTAAATTTTTAATTTTGACATTTTTTTTATCGATTTATTGATAAATTGGTTTTGATATTGTATGTTATCTGACTTTTTACTTTTAATTCATGGTTGAACATGCCAATCAGATTGATATTGGGAAATTTTAAAGTGAATTTGAAATTTGTTTGACGGATCAAAGAGTATTCGTGCGTTTGACATTACGAAATGATTAATAGCATATTCATAGTATATATGTTTTAAAAAATGTGAGTAATTCTGAAATTCAAAATAATATATTTTTAGAAAAATAATTTATTTCCAGACGCTAGCTGCGTTCAAAGCTCTTTATCTTTTTACGATCGGAAATGACGTAATATTGCATTACATTTTAAAAGAAATGTCACAAATATGATGTCATTGCCGATTGTAAAAGCGACTTATATGACTTTTAGTAAAAGTCATATAAGGTAAAGAGCTGCTGTTTTTTTGCCGAGAATGCAAGACATCATGCCATGATTTGAAAATGGATTGCTAAAATCAGAGAATAGTTAACTTTTTGTGTACTCATTAAATTCATTAATTTTGGCCAATGTAATCTAAAAGAATGTTTTATTTCTTTATTGTTTTTTAAACAATTTTATTTACAGCAACTAACAAAATTAAATTAAATTTGCAACAGTTTTTTTTCATTTGAGTTTCGACTAACAAGTAAGCTAAATTCAATAAACGTATCTTAATTATATATTAATAGAGTCGAGAGAGGAAAAAAATTAAGCAATTAATGGTTGAAAAAGTTTCAAAATGTAGCTTGAATTAATCATTCTCAAGTTTGGAAATATCTTAAGAGCCATAACTTTTACCTTTAAAGTCATAAAAAAATTTAAGTCATTTAAAGTAAAGGAATATAATGATATAAAATTGAACATAAATCTGTGAGATTGAAACTTTTTGCCATAATAATAAAATCCAAAAAAGTACTTTAAGGGTATAAGTTTTTTTAAACAATAAAAATGTTGGTGATAGAAGTTATTACAAGAGGTTGAATTTGAATTTGAAAAAAGAAACAACGATTGTTTATCTTCAAGTACCCAAAAGAGCAACAGAAAAAGAAATAAGGTAAAGAAGAAGAAAACATAAAAAGTTGTTTTCTAGCAGTTATATACTCTCTTGTTGCATCATGTTGTCAACGATGTAGAATTTATTATCCAAGAGAGAAAATCTGAGTACCATGTGAGTTTTTTTATTATAAGCGATAGCAAGGTGTGTCATTAAGAAACTTGTTTCCACTTAAGTTGTTATTACAACTCGTAAAAGGTTAATGGAAACTGCACATTTTAGAGGCATTATAAAAACTTGGTCTTGACATTTTTTTCCATTGTAGTAATAAAATTCACCCTATTTATTCGCTACTTATTCTTAGCTGAAAATTACTTTTTGATTTTCATATTTATTAAACTTAATGTAGTTTAAGAGCAATTGCTGAATTTATTTTTGCAACATTCTTAGGAATAATGTAAAGAGTTAACAGAAAATGGTATCAGTGTAGAGAATGATATTTTTTAAAGTCAATTGGGTTTTTGTTATTCTTTAAGATATCTTCTAATTATAAATTTATAATATTATTATATTATCTATAATATTAGTTTAAAAATGTATGAGTTGCACATTCTTGATATCAATTTAAACTTTTATGGGTAATTTATAAGCTTAATGAATAGTATTAACCACACCATATGATTATGATAATAACTTTTTGGCAGCTTTTAAATCTAGTAACTTATGCATACATTTATTCACAGATCACTATAACTTGCTGTATTTGAAAGCACTGTTTTGATTAAATCTATTAAAATTGCATAAACACAACATAGCTTTTAGTCAATTGATATTCAGTACTGAGTACTCTCATAAACAACATATTCAAGAAACTGATTCAGAGCCACTAAATGTCAAAGATGTAGCTGCAAGTAATCTATTTTTGACGGATAAGTTAATAATAGGAAAATGTAGAGAAACGCAATATAGCTGAAAATTAAAAGATCCCGGTTACCCAGTCTGATCAATGAATGCTTCAATAACAAGGTGATAAAGGGCACGAGCTCATTGACCAAGATAAGAATGACGGGCAGGGAGTATGCTGCAACCCCTTGGATGAGTTATCAGATTACAGTGCAATCCGTTCATGGGGTGCGCGCACGTGCTTCATACTAAATCCAATAGTTTACTTTGTAAGGAATCCACTTCTTTTCTGACCTAAGAGAAGTAGAGAATCCTCAAGTAAGAAAAAAATATTTGATTCGTAATAAGACGGTGTAGACTAAATACATAAGTCGGCGGAAATTTCTTAAGGCGCATTCACAATGAAAGATTTATTGACTTTAATTTGAAATCGAGTTAAGCAATTTTTCATTAAATGCTAATTGATAAAATTTAATCTTTTACCTATTACCAAACCTAAAATAAAAAGGAGTTATAGTTAATGAAATATTTAATGGAATTACCCCCGCACTGGGAGCTTGATTAAAGCAGTGTATGCTCACAAAGCATTTGACAATTACTGTGTTGTTTATTCTGTAAACTTAGAATTGAAGATGATGAAATTAATAATCAACAAACCTTGCAGCATATGAAAGTTTGTGAAAAGAAAGTAATTTTTATAAAGAGTGAAATTTAAAATTAAATTTTTAAAATTTATTTTGCTCATTATCGTAAAATAAATACGCTGAGATCAACGTAAAATTTAAATTGGCGATTAGTATCCTGAATAAAATTGGTACTCAAGTTGTTTAAAAAGTTTTACTACAGATTTAATTAAAGTTAAGTCTACATTGAAAAGTCGTAAAAGAGTAAATTGTGGTGAAAAGCATAGGTCTTTTTAATTACTTGTGCGAAAAATAGTTTTATAAAGCTTGGAATTATTCAAAGAATTTGGAATTTGAAAAATTGAGTTTTTTACTAATAAAAGTTTCAGGGAAGTTATAAAATTTTATTTTTTTTATTGTGATTTCATGGCACCTTAAATTTATGACTGTCCTTGATTCGACTTTGACCAATGAGTTTTAGATTTTATATAGCCAAACTGAAATTGCAAAGTCAATTTAGGTGTTGTAGCCGCAATGGCTGGATACGTGATGACGGATATTTCGAATCCGGGTTTAGTATAAAGATTAATTGAATGTCGTTTGTAATTTTGTAGGAAATTAAGTGAATGGAGATTTTCAATAAGTTATGAGTAATAGCCACTCCCTTACAAGCATATTGCAGCAAATGAAAGAGAATTATGGATTTTAATTATTATTTAGTAATAACTCACAAAATGAAATCAATAATACTGAAAAAATGATGATTTCAGTTCAAATATAAATTATTCAAATGATGATAAAATTTTGATTTATTTTTCTAGATTTATATTTTTAATTTTATTAACATTAACAATTTTATGCAATGCGGACAAACCTTATGAGATTTTTAAAACAATTACTTTCAGGTGTAAAATACTAATATTAACATTTTGCTATTGATTTTTTAATTTCAAGTTTTTAATTCTTATGGAATTTTAGTTTTTTTAACATTACATTCCAGACTATTTCCATTCTTGTCTTAATTTTTTGATGTGTTTACATTTACTCGTAGAAAAATATGTATTAAGCTACCTAAAAGTACCTAAAAGGTATCTAAATTGCTATTGTTTTGGTAGAAAATGATTCCATTTTTATACTTTTACATGTGGTTTTCTATGCGTGTAGATAATTTGATCATTCCTGGACTGGTAGATTTGCTTGGAAAATATTTTAAGCAAGCAATTGCTCAATTCTTTTTCTGCTATTCTTGACTTTCGTACTTAATGTTTACGTCATACTCTCTTAGGAAAAATGGAGTAGTGGAAGCTAGGCGCATAACTATTAAGGTGTAAACAAAACATTTATATCTTTATAGGTGTCCATCAGGTTTCATTGGTGTAAATCAACTCATTATTTCTAAGAGTGTAGAATTTATGAATTTTGCTACAAATATTTATTCGAAAAATTCGTAATATGTTTTAAGCAAATGAAATATTTTAGAAACTATTAATAGATAATGTTTATTGATGAAGTCTTGATTTCAGAAAAAAATAAAGTTTTTTTTATCAAAGGATTTAAGTTTATCTGAACATTTATTAGTTTACTTTAAGGATTTAAATTTTACAATTTTATTAACAGGCTGATTAATAGTAAGATCATAAATTTCTAATGTAAATGCAGAGGTTACATATTAACATAGATAATGGAAATTTTTTTGTAATATTGGGTATAGTGTTACTGTTTTTATTTATAGCATACTTAAATTAAGATTATAAATTACTGTGCGACACGTTTTTAAACCACTTTTTGTTAATTCTAATTTCAATTTGCAAAATTTATATTCATCTTATAATTTTTAGAAAACATTAGATCGTAATTTTAAAGTCAGACAATTTAGCAAAAGTTCTGCTACATTTATTTATTTAAAGTGAAATAAAATTTTCTAGAAAAGATTCGCATGAAAAAGTAAGAAAAAAAATTTATTTGAAAAACGCATATTTACTAAAACAAACTCCGCCTGAGTTGCTTCACTGTAAAACTGGAGTGTATTTTTTTAACGCTACTATAAATAACGTGGCAAATTTAAAGCTGACATTTGAATACGGTAAAATTAATATTCATATGCGATTTTTCAAAAGTAACGAAATCAATAATAAACTATCGTATGGAATTTCACAAGGAATTATACATGAACAGTAAAAGCGCAGCGTGATTATTTAATAGTTAATTAAAATTTATCAATAATTTTATGATGTAATATTAAATAGAGTTGCTGCGCAGAAAACATAAAATTTAGTTTTCCTATGATGTTTTTGCACTTGTCACGATTTAAAATTCTTAACACAAATGTTATAGTCAAAACCGACAGTAAAGTGAATTATATCAAGTTGTTGAAAAGATTATGGATAAAAAATAAAGTGTTTACTTGTACAATGCAAAATCTCATTAGATTAGGTTATTTTGGATTCCAAGTGAAATTGATTTTACAAATTTACGAACAGTGGCGAAAAAGTACTGGTTGGAAGTAGTATAAACTTGGTGAAATGCGTTTATTTAGCAATTTAAATGTAGACTTCCAAAACAAACAAGAATGCTATAAAATGGAGTTACTCCTGAGACAACGGTATTAAAATATTTAAAATTTTAATAGTCCTGAATGTGACGAATCTAATTGAACTTAGGTGATTTCGATTTTTTTATGGTTGCATTGCAATGTCTTTTGAGGTGGATTATTTTTAATTGCCTCTGTTATTTTTATTGCGTTTATTCTCGTCTTTAATGAAGTAAGTAAAGATAAAATGAAAAATAACTACTCTTATCTTCCTCAAACGATTGTCTTTTACGAGAGGTAAATTGCCGATGTGTTTTCTCAACTCTGAGTGATTTTCTTATTGATTACAAAGTTTATTATTGCGTATTATCTTAACAATAAATTTACATTTAAACAGTCAAAGTTATCAAATGGCAGTGCACCCATTTATTAAATGTAAAGTGTGTTTTTGCTTTCTGTTTTTAAATTAAAGCATTGCTTTTGATCAAAAAAGAGTTCAACATAATTATAATCTTCTAATCGTGCGGAATAAAAATTCAACATTTACGAATTAATCTTCTTTTTATTACGAATGTCATATAAATTATTGTCAAATGAGAGTAGATTGGAGAAATCTTGTTAAAAGTTTTATTACACTCTAATCATGACTCGAATAATTGCTTTAACTTCTTGTTAACTGAATGCTCGATAAAAAGTTTTTATCATCAAATTAATGAGACTTTAACGAACCGTTTGGCATAATTACGATATTTTAGCTCAGAAATTTTAAAAAAATTTTCTTCACATTTTCGATTTTGGTTTTAATTACTTCACATTTTCGGTTTTGGTAAATAATTTTAGCTTAAATATTGGAAAGTTGGTCCCGATCTAACCTATTTAATAGTGTTGTATTGATGATTTATTTGCATAAGATCAATTACCGCTTGACTAAAAATTGCAGGAGTAAATTGAGACTATACACCAATGGTTCTGGAGTTGAAGGTATTTGAAATGGGAATGCACTTTATGTGCATTTTTGCTTAATGAGAAATTTTGAATTCCAATTTGAATATTGCTTTGACATGTGCTTTATTGGTCTGTGGTCTTCACGAAAAACATTTGCTTTTCAAATCTCCATTATTTTTAATAAAAGTTCGGTGATGATCTTTTTTTTTAATGAGTTTGATATAAGATGTAAGAATTCTGAAAATTTTATTAAATTTTTTTCTTTCATTTTAGGAAGTTTTTGCACGTCGTGTTACGTCCCGGACACATTATTTCAAATATTTTTTTGGCTCGGCTATTGCAACAGTTGCTTAAATCCCATCATATACGCAAAATCAAGTCGAGATTTCAAACGAGCGTTTAAAAGAGTTCTTCGATGTAGCTTAAGTAAACAGTCACGAAGCGATCTCATACCGTCATCGTCATCTGTTACATGGCATCGGCAGACCGTTGCTGTGAAATCTAGTAATGTTAGTGAGAATATTGAAGAGAATAAGCGTAGAAAAAATCCCAATAGGCTATCCGTAGATACTTCTGATGTGGATTTTATTCTTGAAGCGGATAAAGCAAGGCGTGCCAAAGTTAGAACAGCAAGGATTAATGGAAATACCAGTACTTCCATGAACTGACGTGTCGAAGATGAGCTATCATCTCTTGTTTACGAGTTGTTTGTGCCAAGCTCAATTGTTTTCATCTTGTAGAAACTCATTCAATTTTTTGTAAAAAACAATTATTTCTTTACATTTTTTTATTTCTTATTTTCTTGAAGATAAAAACTTGTAGTTATTGTGCGTCATGAAATCCATTATGAGCCGTGAAATGTTTGAAGTGTTGTTAAAAGTGATTGCACTGTAAGTTGACTAAATCCTAAATTAGTTTCTACTATTTATACCAGAGGAGATATTTTGGTTTATGAATTCCGGATTGAAAATCTTAATTAATTTTATTTATTTACTTATTCACGAGGAAGAACTTTGTAAAGTTCTTATTGAATTGCTTTAAATGGTTTGCCAACTTGAAGATTTTTTTTGTTTTTGAAAATCCTTTTAGTTTTGTCTAGTATTAAATTGCTAATCTAATATGGTTTTTTTTTTCACTGTTTTTATTTGTTTCTTTTTTGTTGATTAAATTATAATTTAATTAAATTTTCAGTATAGGAGTATGTTTTGTTGAAATGCTTTACCAGAATGTACTTTATTCTAAATTTTACTTGAGGGTTGTATTTTTTTTCATAAATATAGATTTGTTTTATGTTCTTATCTATTTTTTCTTTTAGTTGAATAACTTGAAATCATATCTTTCGCTTGGAACTTGGAAACATTCCAGAATTTCAAATTCTACTAAGTTTTTAGATAAGTGTAAACGTATAAATTGATAAAAAAAAAACAAAAATTAAAATTAATCTATTGTCTTAATCTCAAATTGACTGTTGTTAGATATTAATAGTTTTAAAAGTTAAGTATAATCTAATCGAGAGGTTTGTTTTTATCAAGACCAAAACATTATAGTATTGAAATATAATGAACAGAAATATGTTATGGCATTTATTTAATCCAGAAATTTGGATTATTTATAAGATTAATTTCTTTTAATCAACTTGTTTTTTTTCAACTTGTATTAAATAAAGTATGAACTATCATAAATTCACTAATGCATCGAAAAATTGCTGTTTGATGTTCTCAGACGAGAACTTGTTTGTAGATTAAACAACGTTCAATTTCTACTAATTGAAGCATACGATTATCGTTATTGCGACAATGTAGCCATTCAATTACCGTGATTAACTAAATTCGAGTCTGCATTGTATGTTAAGAATGATCAGAACCGGTTGCTATGATATCATAAAATGTCAACAAGCTTTTGCGCTGTAAAGTTAATGAATCCTACATTTTTGGAAAATATCCAGTTTAGCTGGAATCTTCAGTCTTAAGTACCTCGTTATTTTGAATTGAAATTAAGAATTTTAAAAACTTATAAATTTCAAATCAATAGAAAATATAATAGGTAAATAGTTTTTAAAGGATGTAACTTTATAAAACGTTTATTATCTCGGATCGCCTTATTTATTACTATACACGCATTTAAAAATCTTTAAAATAACAAATTATAATCATCTCTCAATCAAGTGAGTTGCGGTATTTATCTTTAGCACAACAACAAATCAAATGTGTTTATTGCTATAATCAATATTTTGTGAAGCCAATTGTAGCAAATACTAATCTGTCACATCTATGGCTGTCGCTACTCGTTTAACAATGCGCTGCTTTAAGCAATGCAGCACTTCAACTGCGGCAACAATTAAAAAAAATTATTTACTAAATACTCTATAAAAAACGTGCTCTAAGTTTTAAAGATGTGCAACAATGTGAACATTTTTTAAGTTTTGATTCGAATCATATTTTATTCTCATAAAATGGTTATAAAATATGATTTGAGAACTTTTAGAGTTTATGAATATATCTAAATAGGCAACACTATCAGTTGTCATTTAACTTTATTTAATCAAGGTAATCAAATACATTTTTCATTTTAATTCCCTTTATAAATTTTGCTTATCTACATCTATATCATTTTCAGTTGAATCGTATCTTTTACAGGATGCTTTAAACAAAAAGTATAGTTTTATAAATTAAATTGAATTTGGTTTTTCTTGAATACTTATCGATTACCAGTGAATCAAACACAGATATTTTATAGAAATGGCCTGATAGAATTTATTGCAGGTTCAGGCTTATGAGTTTTGTAAAGTGACATATCTTTTCCTTGGTAGATTATGCAATGCAAAACGAAGTTGGTTTTAGTATAAATTGAAACAATCATCAATTTAATTTTATGCACATTTTTAAAACACAAAAGCATTTTCATTATTTACTCTTTTTAAACATCCTGAAAGTCTAAACTGGTAATTAAAAAATGCATTTATTTAATTATTTGTCATTATCAACTTGGTAGGTGTAATTTTGCATAACACTTTTTAATAAAAAGTGTTAAAACAAAATTAAAAGTTTTTATTTCACCACAAGAATGTTTGTATAGCTTTATGGCGAAACCCCATTAAAAGGTGGTTAGACTTCACTCATAATAACGCTAAAGAATAGGGTAATATTTTTTAAACATCATTTTTACATTATTTTCTCAGCACATTATTATAGACAGTTTTAGATCTAGATTTTATTACCACAAAAACTTTAGTTGGTGCTAAATACCTATTTCTATGTATAAAATGGGGATTATTCTTACATTTAAGCATTTTTATACCTTTTTCCACTTTCATTTATTCTTTTTTACAGTGCAATTTAATTATTAAAGTGCATAACATATTAAGATTTGTGTGTGTCCAAAGCGACAAAATTTTCAAAAGGGTGTGTAGGTATTTAGCCAGAGCAATAGAAATTAAGCCAAGTTTAAATAACCTGCTATATATCTACTAATTGGTAATTAGTGAATCGAAAATTGTTGCAGTCGGCAACGTTTGCTGTACAAGTGCAATTTTTAATTAAAAATTTTGACATTTTTTAATTGTATGTATTTGTTTAGTCATAATTTATTTTCAAATATTTTTTTGTTTTCAAAAATTCCTGAACTCATGTATTTAAGTATGTTACTTACTGAAATTGGATTAATTAGTAAAACAAATATTTACAAAGAGATGTCATCTATGCAAATCTATGTCGTAAGTCCTTAAAGTAAATTAAATTACAGCACTTTACAAAGCTGGAAACCACGTCATAAAACTTGTTTAGTCCTATGTAAATATCAGTTTGAGTTTAAAACAACTAACAAGGATACTAAATCTTATTTACTCACTTTTTATCCAAACGTTCCTGATAAAAGCTTACAAATTTATATATAATACTATTTTAGTTGGGATTTTAATAAGATACTTTATACGCTCAGGCTTTTATAAAAATAATTAAAAAGAGAAATCTATTTTATTTGTTATAAAATGTAACTGAATGATTACTAATGACTAATGTAAGAGATTCTATATTGCAGAAGATTGCTATTACTGATTTTCTATTGAATTATCTAGAGATTCATAAATCGCATCTTTTGGGCAATTGATCAAAAAAGAAAAATGACTGCCAAACCAAATTATACTGATCTCAAACATCCAAAGATATCATCTAACTGCATTGTTTGCATATTTATTAATTAGTTATATTTTTGTTATCCATTTGATTATTATTGTAAGGCTATATTATCAGCACTGTATTGTAAAAAAGAACAATATGATCTTGGAAGTATAAAAATAAAGCCAGTCTTTAATTCAATAATGGACTAGTAAACATGTAAAATTAATGACACACAACACACTAACAACTTGTAACAACATGTAACAATAAGGACCCAATCTAACAAATGTTTTACAATAATTAAGTTAAGTTGATAATAAATTAGAACAGATTAAAACTGAGTAATTCAGCTAATGGTAAATTGAGGATAGATTAAACAAGAAAAAAGTTTAATCTATTTTTAAACATGGATTTTATTTGTAAAAAAAAAGTTATTTTAATTTTTTATTTATGTCCTGATTTTTATAAAAAATGACGATAAAAACAGTTTTTATCATTAGCCCTTTTATAAGACTTTTAACTGATATTGTATATTTTGACAACCTCTTATCAATAACTATTTAATGAGGTGAAAATATCCATAATTTTCACTCAATTAGCATTGTTAATGCTCGAAATAGTTGCCTGCAGCAATTCCAACTATTGATATTTTAAATGCGTAAGGATTATTGATTATTAGATGACCATTCAGTATTTTACAAGCGGCAATGAATAAAACTAGTAATGAGCATTTCTATCTGTGTAAATCAAAATGAAATAAATATAAATAGACATCATTTCTGCAAGATGGTACACATACATGCCAGCTGTTAAGTTTACACCAGATTAAATAAAATATGTTATTTGTAAATAAAAATGTCTTCTTGTTACAAACAAAAATTTACTTTTTATTGAAATTGTTAATTACAAACTGATATTTGTATTCAAACAAGTAAAAAAGGAATGGTTGTCTGAATATTTATACACTTAAGACATCGCCGTACGACATTAACGCCATCCTGTGAGTGCAATTATTATTAAACCCAAGTTTTGATTAGCAATGCGGTTTATTATGTAAGGTAGGTTTTATCAACATGAGATGACAATTATAACCATAATAGATGATAAATTATGAAATTTTTAAATTAGTATTTGCTAACGTTTATTTTCAAATACGGTGATTTTAACATAACTTTTTTAGAAAAATATTTGTGCGATATTCTATACTTCTTGGCAATGTATTTCTAATATTAAATTCTCTGACACAGCTAAAATAAACTTTATTATTGTTACAGAATGCCTTTAGTAAAAAAAAACTCAAAATATATTAGTTTGTTCTAATAAAATCTGTTTTCTTGAAGCTTAGTGATCTATAATTTGCAAATTAAGCTTCATTACATTCAGAAAATAATAACTGCAAATAGTAATTTAAAATCTCTTTAACAAATGATTTATACAAAAATTATTTTCTACTTCATAAATCAAAAACAAACAATTCTCATCTCAGCTAATAAAGGAAGATAAAGAGTAATGAGAAGTGAAGAAAGTATTGCAGATGGATCGCATTTATATTATGCTTCTGAAAAACGACATGTGCAATCTAGACTGATGTTATAGTAACAACTGATGTTTAATGTTTCATAATATTTTTTTGTCTTTAATGATGATGACTGAATGAAACTAATGATGTTGGATGATGATTGCAAACTGATGTTATTTCACTGCAACTGATTGTTTCCTAAAGTTAATTTCAATTAATTTTTAGAAAAATAAATCTAAAATGTCAATTATTAAAAACTACAAATTTTAATAGCAGGAAAAAAATGGAAGTTTTTAAAAATTAGTAAATTAATTTTATTTTTAATGCATATCGAAAAATATGATGAGTCGATAAATATATACAAAGCGGCACTCCAACTTAATAAATAAACATGGTCATTGATTGTTTTCATTTATAGAAAGGCTTATCTATTTCTCCTGTCTGTGACTGAGAAGAAGCAGTGCTTCAAGTATGTGTACAAAAATTTTGTGGAAATAAGCTATGTTTCAGCAATCAATGGCGTAATGAAGATACACAAAGAGAGGAAGCCCTCCGGGGCTAAATTCCCACACTCTAGAGGCCACCGAGACCATTTTTTTATCTTCAATAAAGGGAAGCTTTCAATTCTGTTTGTATAGGTTGTGCAAATTTAATTTGTGGTGACTTCAATTCAATTTTTTTTATTTGTTATGATTTTATTTTACATCGCTTCATATAAACTTTTTAAGCTGATGCTTTAGGTGTATAATGATTAAGATGAAAAATAAAATATTTTCATTATCTAAACGTGTAAACTGACTGTTTAACCACAGAATTCTGTGGTTAAAGTGTTGTAGAACTTTTATGGCATATACCACCGATGGATGCTCACTTATAAAGTGTAACAAGAGAAAATTCCACATTGGCGAAAATAAATTAAATAACTACTTAACAACAAATAATTTATCACTGCACTGACTCGAGAATATACAATATTAGTGTTATGTCGACAAATGGATCTTTTTTCCCATCTATTGAAATTGTGATATGCAATGAATCAAATATATATAAGAATAAAAAGTTAACCGAAAAAAAATTTTATTGCAGAAAAAAATATGCAATAAAAAGTAATAATAAAAAATACAGTAAATAAGATATGATAAGCTAACAAATAGAACGTTTACAATCTATTTATCAAATTAGAGTAATGAAAGTAACGCATCACGACCAGTATTATTTATAATAACAGAAAAATTATACAAGTCATGGACAGATAAATCTTCCTTGCACTGGTTACAATCCTAAAGCTGTATTTACGTTCCCATAAACGGCAGCTTGAGGTTGTTGAAAATCAGTATTTTTCGAAGCTTCAAGATAGTGACAAAAAAAGATTTTTTTGTCGTCCATTAATATACTATTAGATGAAAAATGTGAATTTCCACGACCACAATATTCTGCTTGAATAAAAAAAGTTTGAAATAAAACTTATGCTTTTGATCTTATATGGGTTATTAATTAAGATTTTTAAAAACTCTTGAATTTAAAAAATAGCTTAATCATAAAGTCGCTTATAAATTCGCTTACCTATAAGTCGCTTATAAGTTGAGTTTTTGTTTTATTTTCTTTTAAATGAAGGGAACAAAACAAAAACATAATTAATTCACAGATTTTAAATTCTGAACAACGTTGAAATGTTAAGTTTACAATTTTTTTTTTAGGAATAATTTTTTTTAAAAGTCTTGATTGATTATGTAGATTTGTTTGAAAAATTAAAGAAATGATAGTTAAAGCCAAATAGATGGCCTGTTTAGCTCCTATTACTATTCACCAAATACGAACTTCGTAATGCTCGAGTAATAAATTTTATTGTTTTTCAAAAGTGATTTAAATTTTTTCAAGAAAAAATCATTATTATCACTTGAATGTAATTATATTGACATCGTTTTGTATTTCTTAATGTAAGTAAAAGAGTTTTAATAATAAACGCAAGAAAATTGTAACGAATAGAAGAGATAGTTGCCGTTCACTAACGAAATAATTGAAATCAATTTGTCATTAAATATTGAAAATAAATGGTCATCATTCTTCAAAGTAATATTTCATAGGCATTATAAATTATTCCGATATAATCGATTCCAAAGTTTTCGTCCATTAATACTAGATGTACACTACTCAATTGCACACCACAAAACGTAAATTAAAGGGCCCCGATTAATTTTAATCTTGATTAATTAACTTTATGCTCACTGCATTTCTCGTAATTTCGTTGGAAACAAGATTGATCGAAACTTTGTTGAAGGTGGATAACGCATAACGAATTAGGAAAATACGTTATGCGTTGAGGTAGTAAATCATTTCTATTTCAAAATTGAATTTACTTCTTTTTTTGGTTGCTTATTAATTTAACTTAGATCTTTACTATCTAATTCGAAAAAGGCATTAATATTGGTATTGGTATTCCTGATGACTAGGAATGACACTAAAGTGGCATTTTCGTCTACACCAAAGTCATAATTTTTCCAAAGAGGTCGACAATTGGTTTTTAAGCATATGAGATTTACAATTTCACAATTTCGATGTGTTGGACTTGCTTGGATTTTCTGGGCTCAGATAAATGGATTTCCATGAAATTGCTTGGATTTGCTGGAAATTGTTGAAATTTGAGTGGTTTTGTTTGGATTTTTTTAAAGATGATATAAACATGGTTTTGATAACAAAATTTTGAGTCATTTATTGATTATTTTCTAAGCAATAGTAGTGGCTAATCACTCCACGGCACTATTTTAAATCGCTTGATTTTGCGCAATTAATTGACCAAATTCAAACTCGGATTTCTCAAAATCCGAACCCTAGATTTTAACCAAATTTGGCCCAAATTTAGTACACTTCTTGGGCTATGTCGGGTTTAAATTTCAGACCCCTAACTTATCTCGTTCCAGTTTGGCAGCTTTTCAAGCATGGCCGCTGAAACCTTAAACGTATATCATCACTTGTCAATGCGGAGTTTTTAATATCGGATTTCTCAAAATCCGAACCATCGATTGTAATAAAGTTTATACACACCAAGTACACTCCTTAGAGTATACTCGATCCAAATTTTAAACTGCCGTCTGTATATTGTAAGTATTGTGTGTGTCAACCTTGTTTCCAGTTACTGCTATTCACAAGTTGAGGCATATGTTTCACGTGTTTGTCTCATAGGTGGCGCTGGCAGCAAATTGCAGCATTTTAATGGCAGTATGTAAGTTCATAACCCCTTGTACAGTGGGTTATGGACTCTCCCATTCTTATGTAATTCCAGCAGCCATGCTCGAAAAGCTGCCAAACTAAAACGAGATGAGTCGGTGGTCTGAAATTTGGACCCGACATAGCCCAGGAGGTATACTAAATGTGTACCAAATTTGGTTAAAATCGATGGTTTGGATTTTGAAAAATTCGAGATTATAAACTCTTCATTGATAAACAATCGTAATACATTTAAGTTTCAGCGCCCATGCTCGAAAGGCTGCCAAACTGGAACGAGACAAGTCGGGAGTCTGAAATTTGGACCGAACATACCCCAAGAGCTGTACTTAATATGTGTAAAATTTTATTAAAATCGGTGTTGGATTTTGAGAAATCCGAGATTGAAAACTCTGCATTGACAGGAGATGGTAATACGTTTAAGTTTCAGCAGCCACGTTCGAAAGGCTGTAAAATCCAAATGAAGCGAGTTGGGAGTTTAAAATTTGGACCCGACATAGCCCAGGGGATGGTACGAAATGTGGGCCAAATTTGGTTAAAATCCATGGTTTAAATTTTGAGAAATCTAAGTTTGAACTTGGTCGATTGATTGCAGCCGTCTAACGCAAAATCAGCGATTTAAAATAGCGCCGTGGAGTGATTAGCCAACACACTACTATTTCTTGATAAAAACAATCGATGAATGACCAAAAATTTTGTTATTAAAAAAATACTTATATCATCTTAACATCTAATTATAAGATTGTTCAATAACAACATTTTCAACATTTTTTACTATTTTAACCATAAGTTTAATATATATATATATATATATAATTTGTTTTTTGAATATAATTTTTAAATTCTCATACATGTATATAATTTTATTTTGATATATATGCTTTAATTTATTATATGTATAAACTTATAAACGCATGGACCCGATGTATCGGCCCGTGACAAAATGTTCACTCATTTCTACTCATTTAAGTTAATTTGGAAAAATGTGACATTTCATATGTGATTTGTGCAAGTAAATCAAAAACAAATTTTATTTTTGTCTTTTACTTTTCTCTTAAAATTCTCATCAATTAAAATAATTTAATAATTAATTATAAAGAATTATAATAATCGCCAATAGATGGCAGTGGTCTTGCAAATTAAAATTTCAAATTATTGTCAATAAATAGCAGTGGCATTGCAAATATTTAAATATTTAAATTTTTGTTTTAGCGGATTGATTTTTATAAACGAAAATACAATGAATTGTGAGTAGAAAAATTGCCATTTGTTCGTGAGAATTTTGAAACTAAACATATTCCCATTGAACAAAGGTAAATATTAATTATTTAGGGAATTGAGATATCTTTTATTATTCAACAGTCAGTTTGAAGTGAAAGTATGTTTTAAAAAATTATCCTTTTATTAATTTCTATTTTTTGTACAGTTCGACTATTTCTTAACGCACTGACCGGAAACATAATGAACTTCAAATAGAAGCAACTGCCGTAGTTTTAACACGAGCAAATTTCGAAACTAAACCAAACGAAACTGACGTCGTCGTCGGGTAATAGTGGTAAATATTAATGAAACTTGACAACTACCGTATTAATTATCAATTGCAGCTAAATGTAACGAATTAATCTGTTTTTAATTATTTTTATTAAAAACTGCCATTTAAATTCAAGAATTTAAAATTCGGTTACAGAAATGCACAATTGCACAATTTTCATTCTTTTTTTTACGAAATTGGCATTTTATTAAGTTATATTTTTTTAAACAATTTTCTCATTTTTGATGGTTTTCTCGACGCGTCGACTGACGATCGGAGAAATTAAAAACTAAAAAATGACCCTAGCGTTAAAAGTAGGACCGGAGTTTAAAGCTCGTCGAGTAATGACGAATGCTTGATAAATGCAAATTTATCGCCATTTCGCCGTTATTCGGCTCTTAGGTTTAATACGGTAGTGTGCATCTGGTCAACGGGATGCTTAGGTGTAGTCAGGACTTCTCCTCCGGAATGCGTTCCAGTCGAGGCCGCCACCCGAGCGATCGCTCCTCGGTTCGTTCGTACTTTCGAGGAGTAAGTGCAGCTTTTTGCGGGTTTTAATCGGATTTTCCCGGGTCGGGGATTTGGGCTCCAGTCGTCAGTCGAGAGAAGACGAACGGCAAAAGAAGAAAAAACGTTATAAATATTTTTTTTTCAGCTTTTCGACGATCATTTGAAAACGGTAGATAATTTAACGGGATGAGAATCGGTGTTTATTGTGCAATTTTTGCTATTTTTTATTTTTCAATAAAAGTTAATAAAACATAATTGAAAAACTCGTCGATGGATGTCAACGGTTGAAAGTTCGATTAAATTGTAGTAAATAAATGTTTAAAAAATTGGTAATTTGTATTTTGGAGTTTCGTTCGTCGAGTGTTGAAAAGGTAAGTGGTTTTCATTCGTTTTTTACGTTTTTATTTGCTATCGATTTTTAGTTAAATTATTTTCATGGTTAAATTTTAATGGCGTTTTAATTTTATTTGTTTTGTTTGTCTTTTGTCTATTCCTCTCCCACTTTTGCGAGTGGGATCGAGTGGATCGCGATCTTTGTCTTTTACGTTTAGATATTTAGTTTGTCTTGTATTGTTTAAAATGTAAAAGTAAAGCACGATGTTTGACTTTTTAATTTGTTTAATTATTTGCGAGCGGTTTTTAGTTTGATTTAAATTTTAATTGTAATTTTAAAATTTTTATTTGATGTCTTTTGTCTATTCCTCTCCCACTCGTGCGAGTGGGATCGAGTGGATCGCGATCTTTGTCTTTTAAGTGTTAATGTTTTTAATGTATTTTGTTTAATTGTTTTACATTTTGTATTTACTTATACGAGTGTTATAAAATTTTAAAAAATATAAGTTGAATGTATTTAATTTTTTTATTTTTTATAGTATATCCAGAAATCACAAGAAATCCAGTCACAACAAAAAAATTTTTTTAAATTTATAAAAAAAATCCTTAAGTTTTTTTATAAAATTATTTTAAGTCTTTTTTGTATATAATTTCTTTGCAATTTCAATATAATAAAGTTCATATAATAAAATGGTTTTTATTCTTAATAAGTACACATGTTAAGTACAAATATAAATATTTTATTTTCACTAAATACATAAGAAAAGTTAACCCTCGTTTAGTGGAGATAGGTTCCACTCCAGCGTCTCTCACCAATAAAAATCGCACCGAGCCCAGGCCTGCGATGTCCCGTGTATGGGAGACCAACAGACCCGAGCTCGGTGCTATCTTCACCTAAAATAAAAAAAAAAAAAAGATATTAATACACTCATTACCATTTAATATCATGCAAAGTCTGAAAATCCAAATCTAAAAAATCAAACGTCCCTATAAAATTTAAAATTAAGTAATGAACTAAAATAATAAAGTATTTACTTCTCACCTAATTAAATCAGCCCTCGTTTCTGAAATTTAAAAAAATAATTATTCTCAAAATATATAAAATAAACTTTAAAATTACTTAAAAATAACTAAAGAAACTATAGATCAAATAAACCGCTCATTTACACACTACACGTGAAAGAAAATAACTTACGTATTAATAAGATTGCTTTAAATAATTAATAATAAAAATTAAAGTTAATAATTAGAAATATACTTAAAACCATTCTTCGTGTTTCTTCTAAAAAAGATGAGTCGAATCATCCAACCACCCTCGTGAACGAAACTGGAGGAATGAGCAATTACGACGAGAAATTTTCCAAAGTCACAAACTGATTTGCATAGATTTGATGCGACGTATCTGAATAGTAAAAAGTAACGCCTTCTCTCGTCGAACTGCAAAAGCTTCAAAATACGACGATTCTAAAATTACGTAAATTACAAATTCGTTATCATTTTCCAAACATACAAAATTTGAAATAAATTAATAACGCATATTAGTAATGAAAGAGATCTGAATTTAAAAAGTTTTATACTTGGATTTACAATGGGTCGACCGAGCGCATGCAGCGCAGCCTCGTTTCGGGCGGAGCTTTTGATGATCTCGACTGTTCGTGCTAAAAACTTGGTAGAAATAACGCGATAACTTTCAGCTTCCAGTTCTTCGATTAAATATTGTTTGCATCTTTAGGAAAATAAAAAATCCCTTTAATATCGATTATTCTTTAACTTCCTGCTTTACTTTCTTCTTTACTCATACGCCGTCTACATTAAATTCACGGAACCTTTTTATTTAATCCAAAATCACACCAAATGGCGATACCTTCTCAACATCCTGATATCAACAAAACACTAAACAAAGACCTCGACAAAGACAATTTCAATGGGAAAAGACGATAAAATTTCACAGATCGCAAAAGGAGTCTCGGGATAAGCAAAAAAAAGTTAAAAAATATTATTTTCAAAATTTAATTTAATTTAATTTCCCAGAACAGTTTACTTATAAAAAACAAAAACCGTTAGAAAGTTTGTAATAATTGAACAAATAATCGTTGAACAATTACAATCGTAATGAAATACTCACGAAACCAGACTTTACGCGATTTTACTCAAAAACAAAACAGAAAATCCTTCGACTAACAAATTCAAAAAATCAATAAAACTTACCCTATCTTTACTTCAAACCTCATCCTAATCTTGTTCCTTTCCCTATCTCTAAATGTTAGCCATCAATGGCCAAAAGTACCTAATCTAAGCTACTGTGATAACAAGAATTTATTTCTTACTTTTGTTTTGTCATAATTTAATGCTTTTGAGTGCTTCTCGTGTCCTTTATCCTTACGGCCACATTTAAATAGATGGATATTTTGAATTTGGTTAGTTTTGCAATGATGTCATCATAGATTACACCAATCGTATCCACGACGACGACCGCGACGACGACCACCATCCTCGTATTAATATTATAGACCCTCGTATTAATATTATAGATATTTATACCCCCATATAAATCAGTAAATGTCCGAAGCAAGCGATGCCATCTGAAGGATACTGAAAATTGACCTGCCTATCAGCAGTCTAGTGATGCCATCTACCAGCAATATCAAAATTTTAATTTTAATACAAAAATTTAATTTTAATAGCCGATCAAAAAATATCAGATAGCTTTTACTATTCTTATTTTAGTAGATAGTCTAATTTCATATTGTAAATTTTAAATGTTAACTCGATTCTAAATGAAATATTGCAAAATTCTGAAATTGTTGTTTTACTTCAAGACTAATTAAATTTAATTCGTCACAAAAAATAATTAGTTTTAAATGTTGATTTGATTAAGATTAATATGTCATAGTAATTAAATAAGAGTACTAATTCTTTACTAATCCAACAAATGACAATTTAATTCATATTGGCAGATTTAATTGATTAAAAAGATAAATTTTCTTTAAATAAAGCAGAAAAATATAGAATTACTGTAATTCCGTGAACTAACTTTGAATATTTTTTTAATGGAATAAATCAATTTGCAATTAGTAATGCCTAAAATAGAATTTCTCAAATGCTCTCAATAAAGTACATTCTTTTCTAAGATGATCTTTAATGGAAATATTTTATTAATCTCTAAAATATAAAAAATTAGAACTATTCAATCCAATCTGAAAAATTTTATAAAACACGAAATTATACTGTACTAAGAATGTTGTACTATATTGTACTAATGTTTTCAATATTTTAATTTGATTTTTATTTATATTGCAATTGTTGTCATTAGGTCACTGATACACGATTGCTATTAATGTACGCGCCAAAGTCCGTATTTCTCGATCAGTTGATGGGATCATTGGGTACACATCTGGAGTTTGCATTTCACTTCATCTGTTTGACTATGAATAGGAAAAAAATTTTTCTCATCACAAAATAGACCGAAATGATGTTTCTCCAACTACATAAGACGAGGTGTGACAATCTTTGTCGTCATAGAAACCAATTTCCCATTAAATTTTTTCAGATGAAGACGTATTATAAAAAAAATAACGTTTTATACGTCGTATTATAGATGCTGTAATAATATCAAAAAAAGTTTCATTTATTTGCTTTTCATTAATTAATTTTCGATTCTGGCTAATGTTTTATATTAAAATAATATTTAAAGTATTTTTCAACTTAATTTAATTAAAAAACGCAAACAATTTACTTAAACTTAAAATATAAACATGTTTAACATTAAAATGTCCAGTCCAGAACTAATCACTTAAACAAAGTTTGCCGTAAATTACATATCAGAAATAAATCATGATTAGGAGTAATAGCTGTTTTATATCTATTAAGTATCACTTTTTTTTAAAGTGTATTAAAATATTTAGGCCACTTGATCATTTAGCTCGTTTCATTTTCAAATCATTTATTACAATGAAAATAAATTAGCCAATCGATTTTAACAAATCATCAATTTCGATTATTTTTTTGTCAAAATAAAATTTTGATGAATTGTAAAATTAATTTCTCAGTCACTCACTGTCTGTATTAATTTAATTCTTTATTTAATTACAACTTCATTATTCCATATTCACTTTTTACTGTAGTTTCACCTTGGGTCTCATTAACAATGTGTGACGCGCCAATGACGTAACTAGCCATCCCCACAAAATGCTATATAACCCCATGCACTCCTATTGGATATGCACCAGATCATCTCTTTTTAGTGATTCTTATTGCACGTGAGTTTTTCTCCAGGTAAGACTTAATTATCGTCTGAATCTTTGAAATATTTTGAATTATAAGTTGCATAAACTGTGAGTTTCGTGTTTTTTCTATTTCATTTTAAAATATATGATCAATCAAAAAACTTTAATTTTATGCACTCGAACTAAATCTTTTTAAACTTTATTACGAGTGACATGTCATTGTAACTAAGAGTTCTTGGAATGCCAGTTAAGTATGCTGTTTGTCATGATAATAAAACCAAATTGGTTCGCTCTAATAAGCTAATGCATTGGCAAAAATTAAAAAAGTTGGTTATAATTTGATTTGACAGTTTGTAATATATATAAAATAAGTATTGGTGTGGATAAACATATTTTTTAATTTAATATATTGAACAATACGTATCTTTTTAATTGGGGTTTGCGGAGCATCACGGTTTGATATCGTATCTGCGAGGAAAAAATAAACAACTATAAAAATGTCCTTCAAACTAATTAAATGTGAAAATTTTCCAAATATCGAAAGTGTTGACATTGGAAAATTCGAATGTAGAAAAAAATGAATGCAATTTCATTTAGTATGCATAATTAAAGTGAAATTGCGTTTCAGAAATGGAAAAGAAAATCAATTTTAAGTTGAATCTATTAAAGAAAAAGAAACACATAAACAAAAACAAATTTAATATGAAAATATATTCGCTTTCATTTTACAATGTGGGCGTTTAAAATATTTTGTAATTTCTAAATCACAATTTTTATTTTAAAATTTCATTGCTGTCAAGTTTAATGTCTCGCAAACAAATAAATATTCAAACAATAAATTACCCGCCTTGTGGAGATTTTTTCTGCAACACTTTCGTGTTATTCGGTGAAAACAACACTTACGCAGGAAAAAACGAATTGCTTTTTTCTATGATAAATGCAAAAAAAATTTAAACATTTTAAAGAGAATCAAAACTTAAAGTCATCGCTTAAAAACATTTGGGTGTTTGATTGAAGCAAGAAAATTATAATTTAATGTTTTTCATTTTTAGTTTGACTTTAATTTTTTATTTAGTTTTGAAAAGTTTTCAAATAAAAAGATATGAAAGCAAATTAATAAAAATTAAACTTTAAGAAGTGCATATTAAAATCTGTAGAATTAGAAATTCTCACAAACAGATCAGTTAATTAAATGCTCGCCGAGATTACGACATAAATACAGCAACTATTAATTAAGCTGTACAATATAGTAATTAGCAAAGATGATAGTACTTATTAAAGTTTTCCGCAACTTAATTGAAAATGAATATTTTATTTTTTGTCTTTAGATTTTAAAACAAATTAGCTAATATTTAATCTGAACTTGATTGCGGTCAAATAGTATAGTCGTTGCCACACTTTAGTAGTGAATGCAGCAATTATCAGTTGGCAACTTTCTTTAATTTAAAGCACGTAACTAATATAAAATTAATGTGATCGTCACAACAAGTATTTGTCTTGCGGTTGATCACTATAAATATTTCATTGACCAGTCAAAAAACTCATTTGCCAATATATAAAAAGTTGAAAGAAAAAGCTCTACTAACTTATGGTTTTTAGTTGGATAAAGCCAAAACACCTCGGACAAAACACGAACAAAATACCTGCCAATATGCCTAATAGCAGCGTTAGAAAATCTAATAAAGTTTTTCTATGCAACGTCAAAGCTCAAATGTAAAGTACGCTACCTCCGGACAAATTTTTACTGTTCAAACATTGCATTAACGTCAAACTCGGCGAAAACAGCGGTAGCAAAGCAAACAAAAATAAATGCTTAATCAAATAAAAGTATGTAATGCTTATAAAACATTAAATCTTACATTTTTCTTATCCGGCAGAATCTCGAAAGCGAAAAATGCAATACGCCCCAATACACAATTTTGCGGTTTTGCTCTTAATAGCCTTCTCCTGTATTGCGGGATGTGCAGCCCAAAAACGTGTAAGTGATTCGATACCTTTAATCTGATTTCTTTCTTTGTTTACGATCCAAGATATAACTTTTTTTTAAAAAGAAAAATGCTTAAAAAACTGATTAACATTTAAAATACGTGGAGGAAAACCATTTGTGGTTTCCATTTTAACATTTTTTCTTTACCGATAACTTTAAATTTGAGTTTAATACTAATGAAAGAAACTTCTAAACGTCAAATTAGCATTTAAAAAACCTAACTGAAAATTGAATTTTCTTATTATTTTAAAAAAAAAATCGTAACATAAAAGCAATGAAGAAAAGAAAAAAAATACCGTACAATTAATAATTTTAAAAAAGTAACTTTGTTGTTTGGTTTGAATCATTTTTCTTTTCGATCGATATTGAAGGATTCAGACGGGCATGAAAACTTGGTATTGAAAAATAAACGACCTTTTTGTAACGCATTCACCGGCTGCGGACGCAAGAGATCCGAACCACCCGTCAGCAACGTGAACGATTTGGAAACCGATCTACTTCTCGATAAACTGAGTCATCAGATTTTAGGCTTGGTACACGTGTTGGAAGCTCTGCACATGAGAATAGAATCTTCAAGACAAAATCAGCAACCAGTAGCTGTAATTGAAGTATGGATAATCATTTTCTTATCTCCCATCATTTTGACAATCGACTTCTTTCAGACCGATTCGAGAGTTCCTAACTACATTGTGGATAGGAAACGACGTTCAACAAAAATGTAATCATCTCAATTAACCATTTTAAAACCTTTTTCTTTACCTAAAAACAAAATGCTTTAATGAATAAAAAGTATATAAAATACTATTAACCTTTAATGTCTTTATTTTGTGCAAAAATATATTTTGATGCTAAATTATTATATATAAAATAATAACCGAAATATTATCGTTTTCCTTGTATCAAATATAATTATTTACTTACAACATTGACAGTTATTTTCGTGAAAATTAAAAAAATTATGTAATGTAAACAAAGTAGTTAGTACAGCTCTTTAATAAATTTGAAACATATCGAATTATTGAAAATAGAAAACCAAAGTGATGAGTTACAATTTATTAAAATCGATTAATTATTAATAGGAATTTCTCCTTCTCTTTTCTTTGATTCAACGAATTCACTCGAAGGCACGTGCGGCAGTCCATCAACTGTAATAAGAATAAATAATGAATTAATTACTTGATTCCAATGAAAATTTAAAGTAATTGAACTAAGCGCTAATAGAAATGCATGGACTGTAAACTGGAATAAATTCATTAAACTGAAATAAAATATGCGACAAGAAGATTTATGTTAAAAAAGAATTTTGTTAAGAGAAGTTGGGAAGTGAACATGTGAATTCGAGCGTGGCATTTGTCAATGGCGAGGTAATGGACAAAGCTTTTAACGCGATATAATCTAAGCCAGCAGGAAAGACTCAGGCAGTCATCTAAATGTGAAAGTCACACAGCAGGAACCAAAATCGTTTTGTTGTACAATTGACACGTCGTCACACACGAGATATTACCCGAAGGCAATAAAAAGCAATCTAAATTGTGTCGTCTTTTTTTAATTGTACTAATAGCGAAAAAACTTGTTTTTCATTTTCCAACCTCAAGGAATGTCACAGCTCTAAGCTAATAACGTGGTGTAAAGGAAAACAACGCACATAGTTGAAATCTTCATTCACCACAAATCCAATTACATGGCTCGAATGAAGTTTCATAATGAGAAAGAATCATTTAATTAAGGATGATGAGCAAGAAACAAAACTAGAATGTAATTTTGAATTAATATTTTAATTTGAATATATTTTAATCAACGTTTCTTTCGGTCTATTTAATTATATAGTTTACGATTTATATTTGAATGATTTTGATTTTGGGTAAATTAAGACAAGGTCGATACAAACATTTGTTAGTTATTCGGAAATATAATCAAATTTCTATTGTCCTGAAGTCAATTATTTAGATTGGAGATTATTCATAAAATTGTTTTAACACGACAAATGTTCATGCTATCGTATGAGAAAAATATGAATACACTCCATTCAAAGACTCTGATTTTTAAAATATAATCAGTCATGGTGAAAATTTTCCCTGAAAACATCTTTACGATAATGTCAGATAAATTGTTGATGAAATAGTAAACCTATTATCTGTAGTGTGATTTGAATAATTTAAAGTACAATGCAAATTACAAGATGGTAGTAAATTATGTATAATTTATCTTTCCCAACTTATCCATTTCTTTTGGATAACTGACTTAATATGGTATGATTAAACAAGAGGCAAATCAAAACTGAGGTTTGGAAGGAAATTCTTGTTTCTATGATTGAAAATACGAAGTAATAGCTTTTACTGCTTAAGCAAAAAGCATCTGCTTTTTCCGATTTCTTTTTTCATATTTGCTTTTGTATAAAATAATTGCTTATAAATTAATAAAAGTATCAATTTAGTTTTTTTTGTTTAAAACTTCGCAAGTTAAAGTTGCTTTAACAGCATGCTCAAATTGAAGACTAATAAATAAGATATTTTTAATTTCGTTGACATAGATGCAATTTTAATCTACCATTTCAAATCAAAAGTACAATCACGTCAAAGAAAGGTACCTTTTTATCTGGTATCGAAAATTAATTAAATAATTCAAACATCAGAAAATTTCTGACAATTGGATAAAATTTAATAACTACAAAGATAAGGATATGGTATTTAAAAAAAATCTATAAATTTCTATAAAAATTTAACTTGTCAAGAACATCTTATTCAAATCAGGTTCTTTTATATTTGATTCAAAACAATGAAACGTCCATGTCAGCATTTTACGTGAAACCACACATCAAAAAATATCAAATTATAACGATAATTCATTTTGATTTTTGGCCTTGAAGATTAATGCCTGCTGATGGAACTTCATGTAAAGCAAATCTTTCATATTTCCATAGCAATCACTACGAAATAAAAGATTTTTCTTATTCATAACCAAATAAAATCATTGCTTTTACTAAATACTTGTACTAAAAGCTTTTGCTTTTTCTCTCAGGCAACACCTCAGAGAAAATTCTTTTTTTAATTACATCACCAAATGTGGGATTCACAAATCAGATTTTTCTGTCAATTATAGTATAGGATGATAACGAAGCTTAGAACAGCTTTAAGAAATTCCAATTCCAATATATGTTTCCCAAACGTAAAGTATTCAATATTGAATCGTAATCTTATGTATGCGGCGGTGTAGGTAGTTCATTATCCGAATTTAGAAACTTTGGAATTTGGTTTATAAGTCCATGTTTACAGTAAGTAGAATTGTGTGAATAATTTAAAATCTTTTGGAAATCAAATCTAATGATATTCAAAGCAATAATCAGGTTTCACAACATAAAATCCAGAAATTCTTTAGAAGAATTTTCTTGGAAGCACTTTTAAGGTATTAATGATGATAAAAATAAATTTTTTTCAAATAAAAATTTCAAAAATTTATTTTTATTTTCGAAAATTTTTGAAATTTTTGAAATCAATAAATTTAAAGTTTTTTTTGAAATTTAATGAATCGGCAAGTCAATATTAATGCTACCGGTTAATTATATTCAAAGTTTTGAATTTTTTACAAGCACCAATTCCTAATTGCTAATTCAATTATAATCAGACTGACGTTCTAATAACGAGCTTGAAGAACAAAGCCGCTGAAATTGATCATATCAATTTTTTATTAATAAGTAGTCAAGATGATATTACTTAGCCATCTTTACAGAATATTAAAATGAATTTTTTTCAAACTCTTAATTTCGATTAAAATTCTCCAAATTTAATAATTTCATAATTTCCACATTTTTTCACTTTTTGAAACAATAGACAAAAAATATTTCTTTTTACAAGAAAAAATGTTATTTTAGTTCCTATTTCTTAAACCTATGTACTTATAGCAGAAGCGCTATTTTTAATTACTTGTTCGTGTTAATTAGAAAGTTTATAAATTTTAAAACTAATTGTAAGTTTTCATTTATTGGCTAAAACGAAAATCTCTACTTCTATTTTAAGGAGATTGCTTTAAGCTCTATTTGTAGATTTTTCAAGGTAATAATCTTGATTAAATTTCAGTAAATTATGTAAATAAACTTTTTCAAAAACTTTGCGCATATTTAATTTGAACTTTAGAACTGAATGGGTTTATGGCAATGGCAATAATATAAAAGCAAATACATTCCGCAACTTCAATTTAACACTTTGATTATTCGAAAATTGGATGTTTGCATAATCAACTTTAAACATATTTTAATATTGAAAATATAAAGACTATTGGAAAATTTTTATTATATTCTCTCTCGTATTTTTTCGCTATATCGTGTAATTGACAGAAGTATGGGTAATTGATGTTGCATGATGATTTTTTTGTCAACAACCGAATGGTATGTAATCAATATGCTGATTGTATTAGTTTTAATGTGTGATTATTTTTAGTTTTATCCTTTGCAGCATTCCTCACATCAATTCTAAGTTCAAATATTTAAGTTGAAGTAAAACTGATTGTATTATATCAATGATGTAAATAATTAATTGACAATATGATCTAATAATGGTTGAATAGGTTGCTATAGAGCTATGTAACCTTAGTAATTATTAAACGATACAAAATTCAGACGTTTAGACAGAACTGAAGTGTGAAGGTTGTCCATTCTTTTTCCCACTGAATTATGAAGGCCTGAGGAGATGCAGATTGTGACGGTTATCACACTGATTTTCTTAGAATCAAATTCACCCTTAACTAAAGAATAGCCACGAAACGTTTCTTGCTGAACTTTTATTGAGACGAGCATGTTTTAACTAGGGTTAGATTGCAATGTGCGTTGCAACATTAAGTATTTGGCAATAAAACTTTAATATCTTATCTCCAATTTTCTAATCTCATTTTCAACTTTCCATTTTACCAATTAAAGGCATTCATTAAAAATTTATATTTGGCTGATTTATCAAGCATGGCTTATGCAAAGTATTCCACTTGAATGAATTTTTTTTTGCCTAAGCCCATAATTGTGTTTGCTCACAACTAAGGGTAGCGAAGTTGTTTGCCTCCAATTACTCTAAGATTTTACCCATCCCTTAGTTATAGTCTAATAACGTTCATTTCTCAAAAAATGATGGCATGGCTTATATTCATTGTTTTAAGCTCTTAATTTCAAACATTTTTTTACAGTGATAATATTGGAAAAATATGTGAAATTGATCTGCACATAATAAAGCTTAAATCACATAGAAGCAATCGTCAATAATATAGAACGACTCTTCAATATGGAAATTTAGTTTGTATCACTGGGTCCCAAAACTTGCAAAACCTTATTTTTCCTACGCAATCATTAGGTAATTTACGACTGCCATCATGAACTTAAAATGAGGAATCTGTGAATATGATAATTTAAAAAAGAAATCTCTTTAGCATTATCTAATGCATCTGCATACGAATGAAATATTTCATTCTTCTTTATCGGTATGATAAAGATAAAATAGATAATTCTGTCTTATGACTATAAAAATGGTTATTATCAAATAATAATATGAATGTTCTCCAGACATTGTTTTTAATATTGACTTTACTTTTCATATTGTAGCTAAATGCTGATACCAGGAAAACAACCATTTCCTTCAAAATTTTCTATTGCACGGATCTTTAATGTGCAAGGATAATCATCCAAACGTTGAACTAATGGTTTTAATTTCCTTCCAAAAGAATACCAGTGTTTGTTTATCGTACAAAACAACAACTTATCTTGGCCACGATCAAACCCATATCATTGAAATCGAGACGAGCGCGCCAACTTCTTATCCCCTGACGCCAACACAATCGCATAGAAATTTGCATCTTCTACGATACGATAAATATCATTCGCTTTAGACAAAACAAATGATAAATGGTTTAATTTTCATAAATTTTGTAAAAAATCTGAATAACTTATTTTTAGCAATAAACACTTTTGCTAATGGGAAAAATATTTTTTTCTTCATTTTTCATAAAACCAAGCGAAGATAGTTTCTCCGGAATAAAATTCAATTACGTTATGGCAAAATTTAGTAAATGAAAAGTTATCAATCTGAGATAAAGACTAAAATTTTACCTTGTTCAGGTATCAACAACTTTTCCAAGCGTTCCTGCAGTTCCTCATCTTTTGTACCTCCCCTTGGAATAGTAGGAGGCTGTGGAGGTTCTTCCGGAGGTGATACTAATAATTCCTCCAATTCCATTTCTAATTCAGACATGTCAGCATCTCCTCCGATGGGTTGCGAAATAGTGTCTTGAATGTCTTCATGCATATCAAACACCTAAATATAAAAAATAAAGTTTATCGATTATTCAAAAATAAAATTTTTGTAATTTGTCACTTCTTGAATTGATGCCATGGTATCATCAACTTTATCCAATGTAATTCCACCTTCAACGAGTGTTTTCTGGAAACTGGAGACTCCAGATTTGTAAGCGTCAATCACCTAATTATAATAGTTATGAATACAAAATAATCACCAATAAATATAAATTCAGATTCTTACCATTTTTTCTGATTCTGTATCTTGAATCTGTTGCAACAATGCATCGAGATTTTCTAAAGAACATTCGCGCTTCACAATAA
Organism: Henia vesuviana; assembly: GCA_034696185.1. Taxonomy (NCBI): domain Eukaryota; kingdom Metazoa; phylum Arthropoda; class Chilopoda; order Geophilomorpha; family Dignathodontidae; genus Henia; species Henia vesuviana. The sequence goes on from JAQFZU010000009.1 coordinate 53,102, forward strand.
CTCTTTCGATCATTTTCTTTTTCCGTAACACAGCTTTAGCCTGTAAGTAAACAAACATATTTACCCAATAGATTATGAAGATGTGAAATTTAATTCACCATTGCTCTCTCGTTCTGCTTTAAATGTTGTCTGGCCGAATTTAAACAACTTGAAAAATATTTACATTAAATTTTAAGTAACTTTTATTAAACTGCTGGAGGACTTACTTTGCAACATCATTTTCTAACTTACTTATCCTAAGCTTCATGTAATCCCGGGCTTTTTGTAATCTATTTTAAAAGACCAAGTCTTTTATTAGCTCATCTCTGAAGTTAGGGTCTTATAATCGGAGCGAAATTCATTACCTCATAATACCTAAATCCACTTCTGAAATCTCAGTTACAAACTTTTCGTTTTTTCGTTTAAATTTTACAACCTATAATTTAAATATTTAATTAATTTGGTCTTAGTTTTTTTTTAATTATTTCATACCGCTAGATTTTCATCTGAATATGAAGAAATAATTCTTTCTTTTTTTAAATAATTAAGAGCAATTTCTAAGTCAGCTTCCGAATTAAAAACAGCTTCACATTGTTGCCAGAGACTTGATATATTCACTACGTGATCGGTTGACTCAAATTCTACATTTTTTTCGTGAATTTTGACGATTTCTTCAGCTTTTTCCTAAAAATAAATTATAAAATTTAATAATAATTGCAAATTTTTTTATTTATTACGTTTAAAAACCTTAAGAATTGAGTATAAAATATAATTTTGTTCGACTGATTCTTTCTTCTGGATTGAATTGACAATTGCACTCATAGACCAACTCAGAGGTTTCTTTATGAAAAGATTTACTCCCCAAGAAATCCATCCATTTCCGTCAAATAAATTGCCGAGGTCGTTTGCTTTGCAACATTCTTTTAACCTAAAAAAAATAATTTAATTAATTAAAACTTGAGTCAATAATAACTTAAAAGTTTTAATATCACCTTAGAAACTCGTTAATAACTGTTTGCAAACATTGTGGTTGTATACCATTACGTTCAAATGCGGATTTTAATTCGGATTCACTGAAGGTTGTTTTGTTTCTATTTCTGCACCATGACAATACAACACTTCGCCAAAAGTCCATTTTACCGTCCCACGCATCGGGATTGACATCTCTTGCTCGAAATTCGGTGAATAAGACATTCATCCGCTTATCATCTTGCCAACAAGCTGGTCTAAAATCCGTTGACATGGCTAATTAACTTTTACAACCAAACTAAACAAGTAAATGCAAAAAATTTAACTCTGTAAATTTAACTCGATTAGCTTCAACCTTCAATTATAGACTTGTCCTGTTTGTGCAATCCAGCCCATACTGCAGCGACCTCTACAATTGCAAAATTATAGCGTATTCTAAGAAATTTGTCCTACTATCACTAGATGGCAAGTAAATCTAGAGTAATTTTGCATCTCTCACAAAAAAGTGGATAAATGAAAACATTTCTCCTATATTAGCGAAAAAAAGGACTCGCAAAGAGTGGATGAATGAAGACATTTATTTTATATTAGCGAAAAAAAATGACTTGTAAAAAATTGATTTTTTTTTTTAAATTTTGGTCGAAAAAAAAACAAACAATGCTTATTTTCAAGAAATTCCTTCAGATAAAAATTATAAATAATAAATTGATTGATCAATATTTTCGAAATAAAAATGTTAATATGCGTGAGAGGCGTAACTTTAAAATTTTATACTATAAATAGATTTATAAAGTGATCACCTTGATCTTGCAAAAATCCTCATTACTAAAATAATTAGATTCAGTATGCATTTGCAATTGTCTAATTGATAATTTTTGTTGCAAATTTGTTGCACTATAAATAACTTTTCAGTTTTTTTATTTACTTTATTTATTGCAACATAATAGCAGTATTTGTGACAAAGCAATTGACCCAATTAAAAATCTAGTATATATTATTAATAGAACTATTAGTTTCCCATATTTATTCTGCACATCTTAGAATGTTTACAGAAGTCTATATTTCCCTGTAATTATACAGGACAGTATAATCATCAAGTCATTATTATTGATTAAACGTGTAATGCGCGCGAAGTTACTATTTGGTTAAAACTGTAGCAAATCGATGTTGTCGCTAAGAGATCCAGAAGTACATAAGAGCAACAACAGTACTGTAAAAAGCCTCTAATATATTTTGCTACGAAAATGCGGTAAACTTACAAATCAAAATTGTTAATCGTTAAGTCGATTGTAATTCATCTTATGGAATCGTATGGAAATTTGACTTGTCCTGCTTGTGGAGTAAGATTAACGGACGCTTTATTACCAAGACTAATGTGTGAATTTTGTGGAAGTCTTTGCAACAATAATTTGTCGAGGCTTAGAGGTGGAAGTGATCCAGAATCGGTCCGTTTACCATCAATTGTAAGTAACTTAGATATTTTATAAAAATTTAAATTTTTTTTTTGTTATGTGTGTTAACTTGTTGCTATGCTGACATATATAATTTACTGTTCATTATCTGGCTTAATCAATAATTTCGTGTTTTTCTGCTTTTCGTTATTTGTTTCTATTTATACATTAAAGGTTTTACTGTTTGCAATTTGTGATTAAAACTATCATAATTCTAAATTTTAGTTGGAGGAAAAAAAAAAATTATTTTTAATTTAATTCCAGGATAATCACAAAGATGGTCCCTTTAGAACTCTTGGAGCTTATTTAGCACAAAAGTTTAATTTCACGCATAAAGATGATCAAATATCAACTTATGTGCTAAGGCCTACCTCTGATACATCTTTACCACCAATTACAAAAGTGAGTTTAATGGGAAAAATGGAATAAAAACAACTGGGTTTATAATTTTATTAATTTAGGATTCTCGCGGCAAATTGGTAAACATTACAACTCCGTGTTTAAATGAAAGAGCTCGAACATCAAAAAGTGAAGGAGAATTGCCATTGTATGATGTTCCTTCAGACCCAAATAAAATCGAATATCCGATTAGAAAGATTTCCAAAGAAGAATTTATGTAATGATTTGCTGACTTGTCATTAATAACATTTTCTTCAATTTTTTCCTTTTGAAATGATCCTAGGGACGAAATTGAGGAAGCCAAAACCCAAAAACGATATTCGATGGTTAAGGGATTTTATTGCACAACCTACAATTCTTTCCAGGAAATCAACGCATTATTTAAAGTAATTTCAGATAATTACCGAAATAATAGAAAAAAACGATTTAATTTAATTCTTAGAATCAACCCGATGATGACGAAGTAAAATTAAATGATCCAGAATTAAAAAATCCTCTATTAAAAGTAATTAATGATGCAGTAGTGGACTTGGTAAAATATTCGATTTTTATGCCGACACTTAACTTTACTTATAAATAACTTTAATTTCAGCCACAAAATGTTCACAAAGCGTTATTGAAATCCATGATAAATGCATTAATGCAAAAGGATACGAGGTATGAATATTTTTTTCTGATTTCTAAAATTCTTATGTAATGTCACAAAAAGAGTACATTAATAATTCAATTAAAAAAAAAATCAAAATTTCTTCAAAACAACTGCGAAAAGAAAGAAAACTTGTTTCTAGTTTTAGTTTCTTGGTAACGAGTAAACACGAAAGCCCTTTTTAAACTTACCAAGGATCTATTGATCAAACGATATGTATACCATTCTCAACTACGTCAATAATGATTAACAGTAGTGTCGCTTTGTCTACTAATTTTCTAGATTATTGATATCTCATTAGCGGCCTTGATATTGATTTTTATATTATGGTTGTAGCTCTTAAGTAAACATTTATTCTTTTTTCACTAGATTATATACTAAAGATAATATTAGGGCTTTCTACGTTTTGATTCAAGTAAGATAATAAGCGATGCTTTTCTACTTCCCAGAATATTCATTTTTATGTATATTTAAGAATCCAGTGTTTAGTTGGCAATATTCGTACCCTGTTTTAGGACATGTTTTACGTCAAATTTGTTCTTTAAACAGTGCCGATCATCACCTTCTCATGTATTGGATAAAGAAGTTAAGTTTCCAAAATGATAATATTCAAACTAATAATTTTTTCAAATTTCGAAATTTAGTATGGATGATGAGATTATGAAAAATATTATAAAACACTTGCATCAGTTCGTAGCCGTCGCCCACTTTACTCCCGCAGCTGACATTGCTGCATCTCAAGTGCCAAGAAAGTGGTGGATATCTTGCGCAACTAAAGTTTTGGCACTTTTAAGTAAGTTATTTCTTTTTTAAATATATAATTAATTCGAAATAAAATCCAATCGCCAGATGCTGCTAATAATTTAAGTTCACCGAGCAAAATTCCGTATACTGAATTCTATAATTGTATGTTGGATCACGCTGATTTGATGACAGAATACCATTATTGGCAAAATCCAGATCGTCCTGATAGATTTTCTTATTGCCAATATCCATTTGTGTTAAGTATAGTAGCCAAACGAACTATTCTGCAAAAAGATTCGGAGCAGCAAATGGTTTGGAATGCTCGGGTTAGTTGTCAATGACTTCTCCATTTTACAAATTAATATTAAAATTTCAAATAATTTTAACAGAGAAGTTTAGTAGCAACTGTAATACAAAACGAAACACCCAATTTAGATATATTTTTTTTAAATGTACATGTTAGAAGATCTGAATTAGTGTTGGATAGTTTACAAGAAGTAAGAATTTTTTTTAAATATTAAAATTCAAATTGAAAATTCGTTTTAAAATTTGCAGATTGCAAGAAAACAGAAAGATTTAAAGAAGAAACTTAAAGTAACTTTCGAAGGGGAACCCGGATTAGATATGGGTGGATTAACGAAAGAATGGTTTCTTTTACTCATTAGAAAAATTTTCCATCAAGATCAAGGCAAGAGTTTATCAAATTCTCAATTGTTTCAAAATATTTAATCAATTATTAATTTCTCGTAGGGATGTTTGTTTACCACGCAGATGCAAGATGCTATTGGTTTAGTTTAACAGCCAATGGCAACTTGAGAGAATACAATTTAATAGGAGTTGTATCCTACTATTTAAATTCATTTTTCTTTCAAATCGTAATGTAAAAAATAACTTAACTAATTGTCAGCTTATGGGTTTAGCTGTATATAATAGTATAACGTTAGACATTAGGTTTCCCTTTGTCTGTTATAAAAAATTATTGAGTCCGCCTGTTGTACCGAGTTCGGAAACTGCGACGGTAGGAATTTGTAAAAACGCATCACCAGTTGACTTAGTAGAAATTATGCCAGTAAAGTATAGAAAAATTCAAGTAATCATAGATTAATGCAAATTTAATTGTAGGAAGTGGGTAGGAGTTTAAATGAAGTATTAAAATACGAAGGCGATGTTACAGATATGGATTTGACTTACCTTGTAAAAAATATTTTGTATTTGAATTCATTTCTGTTAAAGTTACATCTACTTTTGATTTCAGGCATCAGTCGAGGAGTTCGGGAAGAAGATGGATTGGCCTTTGAAACCTGGAGGCGATAATGTAACTGTAACGAATGAAAATAGGGCTGGTAAATAGAATTGTTTCATTTTGATCAACGATATTTTGCCGAGTTTTGAACTTTGTCTTCTAGATTTTGTCGACTCCTATGTTAACTGGGTAATTAATCAGGGAATTTATGATAAATTTAAGGCTTTCTATTTAGGATTTCATTCAGTTTGTGCTTCTAATGCCTTAATTGTAAGTTATTTCATAAGAAGACAATTGGAATCGATTTTTTAAAGGTAATTTTCTGATGATTTCAGATGTTACGACCAGAAGAAGCCGAAATTCTTGTATGTGGTTCACCCAAATTAGACATGGAAGAATTACGTAAAGTTACGATTTATGAGAATTGTTCTCCAAATGACTCGTATATCCAGTAAGTAAATATAATTTCATAATTTTTATACGTATTAAAATTATGATTTGTTTTGCAGAGAATTTTGGGAAATTGTAAACAGTTTTACTTTAAGCGAACACAAAAAGTTTCTCCTTTTTACAACTGGAAGCGATAGAGTACCTGTAGGAGGAATGGGTGAAATGATTTTCAAAATATCATGTACACGAGAAAGAAGCAACATGTAAACATTAATAATAATAATTTAAATTTTTGAAAATAATTATCCAACCTTTGCTTCCAGGTTACCAACATCTCATACTTGTTTTAATCAACTGGTCATACCCCTTTACCCTAATAAAGAAACATTAAAAAATAAATTAATAATCGCTATCAATAACGCCGAAGGTTTTGGATTAGAATAAATTTTTAAGCAAATAATTAATGGAAAGAAAAATACGAAATATTGTAACTTTTTATTACCTTGGACATGCACACCAAAATCTGTATATATGCCAAGCATCGTAACATTAAAATTGTGTGACATCAAGTAAAATTAATAATAAATATTAAATGAAAAACACAAATTATTTATATTGTTTTTTTTGCCATCCCTTCCTAATCTTTAAAAATTTTTTAACTATCAGAACCAATGCTCAATGATGAAATTATAGTGCTAATTTTTTCGTCGTTAGCTTCAGTATTCTGCTTTATTTCAGGACTAGATTTATTCTCCGTTCGTATAGTTAGATAAACCGTTTGCCGATTAGAACTACCATCGCTAAAAATAAATTAAAAAAAATGATTTAAAACAAAATAGATTAAAAATTAAAGTGTTGAAACTAACTTTGAAGAGAAATCAATTCTTTCATTTATGCGAATATTAGCACCATCATTAAGTAAATGTAGAACAATTCGGCCTATATTTCTAGCATCGTCCAGACCACAATGAGGTCGCCCTTCAAATGCCAAACCGAGAAATTCAAGCATCTGCTTCAGATTTAGCTAAGGAAATATAAAAACTTATTGTAAATTATAAAACTTATTTTTAGTTGTAGGCAATAGTTTTTGCTTACTCTCTTCGACTGGTAGAAACAAGTGAATATTTTGCGAATGTTGACCCATTTCTTGGCAAATTTTGGGTAAGGTATATTGCTTATATCACACTGCATAGCTAGAAATCTGCTCATATCCCATGGCCTAAAAACATAAAATTAATAACAATAACAAAACATTACTAAAAAACATTCAAGTCTTACCCATCCGTTATGATGGCGTACGAATGTTTACTACCGAGTTTATGATCGGCTAACCATTTTTCGAATTTCTTTAAAACATCAACAAATGGCGAAACCGAATCGACGGTAGCCTAAATTAGATAAGATAATTATAATTTATTCTAATTTACAATTAATTTTTCAAATACCTGAGAAATCCCAGTTAGATCGGAACAGAATTTACTTAATTGTGGATTAATTTCTGGCCGACAATATTCATGAAATTCACTAACAATTTTTCTCTCTTCGACATTAATTAAGACGGCAGGAAATTCTATAATTTCATGTTTATAGTTGGGTGAATTCTGAGTTTCGCATGTGGCTTCAAAATCGATAATACAAAAATAATGGCAAAGTTTAGATGCCAAAGGATCTCTGACTTTAGATGTGGCCAATTTTATCTTTTTATAATGATTCTTCATTCTTTTCTTCAATACCTCTTTGTTGCCTCTATAAAATAATTCGCATTTAATTTGTTTTGATGTTAAGTTCGATTATTTTTTTACAATTTAAAAAACTTACAAACCTTGCATCCAGTCTAAGTTCTTTAAGCCTATCCCTTAATTCATTCGCTGTCATTTTATTTATTTCGCCATTTATTCGTGATAACTGCTTAAATACGGGATCGGAAAATGGACCCTTTGTCTCTATCTCTTCGTTTTTCTATGATAATAATCATGCATATTTAAAATACCCAATTGTAATAACATTTTCTATAGTCACAAAATAATGAAAAATAATTTTACCTTCTCATCATCGATTTCCTCTGCAGATTGACATGCCATGACTTACAAAACAAATCAATCAAGAATCGTGACTTATGTCGTTATCGACTTTTCGATTGCTGAACGGCAAAAGAATGTACAATTCTTTCAATAAATAATGCAGTGTTTTAAAGTTGTAAAAATGTAATCAAATTAGAAGAACTATTTCCCCTAATTTTATATAATTCAATCCAACTGCAAGTAAATTCAGCAAGGACTGTAACAAGCAATTGGCGGGATCTGAAAACCGGAAGTACCTTCTATTTTCTTTTCAAAAAGATCACTTCCTGTTCTCGTTACGTACGTATTTATAAACAACATGGCTGTTCACGGCCAAGACTGTCCCGGCCAGTCAATTGAAATGATTGTGAAATGGAGTGGCAAAGAGTATCAGATAACTGATATTTACGATTCAGACACGGTCGGAGACTTAAAATCTGTGATTCAAAAAAAGACTGGCGTTCTACCCCTTCGCCAGAAATTATTAGGATTAAAATATAAAGGTATTTTTTATTGTGTAAAATTCAGAAATCGATTATTTTAATATATTTTAATTTATTGCAGGAAAACCAGCTGAAGATGGCTTGCAATTATCTTTATTGAAATTAAAACAAAATACCAAAATCATGATGATGGGCAGTCTGGAAGAAGAGATTCAAGATGCTGTTACTACACCTGAAGATTTGCCTGAAGTTATAAACGATTTTGATATCGAAGATGAAGAAATTCAAACTGAAAACAGAGAAGAGTATTTAGCGAAAGTTCAACGAAGAGTTTTGGACTATAAAATTAAATTACTAAACAATCCGAGGGAAAATAAAAAGTTGTTAGTGCTAGACATCGATTATACAATATTTGGTAATTTTAATTTAAGATTTAAATAATATTACCTATTATTATTGTTTGTTTAAAATATTTGAGATTTGCCTTAATTGTTTACAATTGGCTATTCCATGTAAATCGAAAATTCTCTATTACTGTTTTAAATTATGCTTTATTTTAATGTAAAAAAGAAATAATTTAATATATTTATTACAGATCATAGGACAACTGCACAGAATGCCAATGAATTAATGAGACCTTACTTACACGAATTTCTTACATCTGCTTACGAACATTACGACATTGTTATATGGTGTAAATAGAATTTTCACAATTTTCTTTAATTTCAATAAATGCTCTTTTTTTATTAAAATTAATCTCAATTTTTCAGCCGCTACAAGTATGAAGTGGATCGAGGTTAAAATGAGAGAACTGGGGGTAGCAACTCATGCGGATTATAAAATACTATTCTACATGGACAGCGCAGCTATGATTAGCATTCACACTTCTAAATACGGTGTTATAGAAGTATAATTTTAAAGGTCGATAAAAATGATTTGGGGTATTAAATATTTTTATTAATACACAGGTGAAGCCGTTAGGGGTAATTTGGGGTAAATACCCACAATATAGTAGCAAAACAACGATTATGTTAGATGATCTTCGTCGAAATTTTTTAATGAATCCTCAAAATGGTTTAAAGGTATTTAAATTTTTATAGAATTTTACGATATGTTAATTGTAAGTAAAACTTTCCAGATTCGCCCTTTTAAACACGCTCACATAAATCGAAAAAAGGATAAGGAACTCGTAAAACTTTCGAAATATCTCAAGGAAATTGCCGAATTAGGTGATTTAAGTGAATTGAATCACAAATATTGGGAAAAGTAATTTTAAAAAATTGTCTTACAGTTTGTACAATTTTAATAATATTTTTTTTAAAAAACATTTTCAGATTCAAACCTCCAGGAGACCAAATCTGATACGAATTTTGTTTTACTTTTGTTTTTTTATGTTCTACATCATGAAGACATTAATTGCGACAAGCGGATTCAATATAATTGTGACAATCCGAAAAAAATTGTATTCGTATTCTCTTTCTTCTTTTCTTCTACAACATCTTTTAATTTGTTGGCATTTTTAAGTTTAATACTCCAACGAGCAGAAAGGATTTTGTTAGTTTTGTCTTTTTTAAAAAAAATTGAGATTATAGAAGTAGAAGATGGCCCGTGAACTGCTGTGCAGTTTTTGAGATTTATGGTTTTCACATACAATCTGAATGCTTTTTTGAGCGCTCCGAGAGGCAAGTGAATTAATCCAGTGTTTCACGCTTTTAATGTATATGCAAGTGACAATATTTCGTTTAAAATTAGTTTGTTACACGATCTGAAATAAATTTAAAATTATTAAGTACTCTGAAAACAGGAATTTACGCCTTGTCTATTTATGTTTGGCTAATAACATTAAATGCAAAATAAAGTTGGAAGTTTTTAAGTTTGTTTTGAAGTGAAAAATTTAATTTGAACACATTTAATAAGAATTTTTTAAATTAAATTAAATCAATAAGCTGAATACTACAAAGTGAATAAAGTTGTTGTTATCTTCCTAATTGCCATCTATTGATAAATCTGCAAACTTAAAACTCGTCGTTTGAATTGTGGGTAAACTGGCGCCATATTGAGCGTGGCGGACGACCCCATGCTAACATTCTGGATAAAGTGAACGACTTTTTCCTCTTACGTTTGAATCTCGAGCTGTTAACCGGAGATTTTAGTAATTACTGATCAATAGATTACGCAGTTTTTGCTTGGAGTCATAAAAATGAGTGCATCCGAATCGAAAAAAGCAGTGAAAAGACGTAAAAATAAGAAGGCATCCTGTGGTGTTACAAACAACAGTAATAACGAGTTTGCCTTTTCCCAAGACAATATTTTTCGCGATCAGGTAAATGAGATATGAAAACATTAAACTAAACTGTTTAACGCGATTGAAACTGAATTTGAGAACCGATGGTTGCATCTAATATCGCATCGAAATAAATTACAACGACTGAATTGTTCTCACCATTATAAAAAAAAAATATTATATACCATCACAGTATGAAAAAATCACTATTTATCATAACCGAGCAATTTTTTCTGTTTATATTTAAACATACTAATATTTAAAGATTATCTTGCAGCCAAGTCAGTCTGCGAACTAAACTTAAATAACAACAAAAACAACTCATTTGTGTACTCATTGATAGCTATCAACGCATTTGATTACTAAGATATTTTTATAAACATGGATTTGTACTACCTCTGATCAATTTTTTCAATTTAATAGTTGAAATTCATTGCTAAAAATATCTTTATTTTATATTTATTATTTTTGGATTTTTATTCCTATCTCTTGAGATTTGTTTTGTAATTAAAAAGATTTTAATTATATATTAAAGTCTAAAATCAATTTTTAAATACATTCTTTGCATGGTCATTGACCTTGAATATGAATTCACATCCTTTTGACCTATTCTTTTATTTTATACGCCATGTTTTTATATAGCAGAAGAAAAATGTTATCTAATTATTTTATAATTTGTTGCTTTTCTAACTTTTTTTTTTTGAAATATTTTTTTAATGTATTTTTATTATTTAATTTAGGGTTTGGCGGAAATTGATAATTTGATTAGCCCAAGTGATGATCGCCCAAAAACAGTAATACCCAGAGGTCATAATCCATTTTTGGGACTCGAGCAGTGTTTACTTTGTCATCGAAAAAGATCGAATCCTCCATCACCAGAACCAAACCTAGAAAAAGGTTAATTACATTTTTATTTGCTCGATTGACGACGTAGATTCCTTTATTATAATATACTTTGTGCAGGTGATGGATGTGAAGAAACTAATAAACTCCTTTGCGATACTGCCAGTTTAGCACAACTTCCTTTGTGGGTTTGTGCTGAATGTCGGAACAGTGTCGAAGAAGATTCACAAACTGACTGCTCGGATTATCCGATTTTGGTATGTATTGTGTAATCAGTGTTCTCGATTTTTTTTGGGGGTTTATTTTTAAATTTTATTTTCGTATAGGCTCCTGAAAACTTGTTTTTGCATATGTCTCATCATGATCTATCAGCTTGTCAAGTTCAAGAATCTTCCTGTGCAGATTCCGCGATAGAATCTTGCGAGACGTGTGCTCGAAAACGGTATTTATGATTAGTATGTAAATTAATTCTTTTTAATGAATTTTTTGCACATGTTGGGAAACAGGTTGGAGGAACAGGAGACTAATCAATTGCAAACAGATTGGATCGAGTTGCATTACGGTATTTGGCAAATATATCGTAATGTAGGGATCGAGAGTGAAGACCCTGAAATGTGTACCCACGTTGCTGAATCACTATCGATGGAAAACTTTCAGGAACTTGTGGATAGGTATAAAATTATGAATAATTGTGAATTTAGTGAAGCGAATTTAGAATTTTTAAAATAAATCTTTAAGATTGTGCGCATTGGATCCTCAACAACTTTTTCAACGACTGGAAACCCAAGTGCACGAAGCAATGATTAACTCAAAAATGCATTTGTTGGAAGTACTGCCAATTGCAATGACGAGCATTTTGACTAAGCAACATACTTTGGAAGCTGTAACACAATTTGTGCAAGCTTTATTGAATGATTATTCTAAACTGTGCACTGCGTGTTCTCAAGTGGCTCCACTTTTAAAACAACTTGTAAACAAAATTTAAACATTGTCACACTTATTTAAATTGTAACAAATATTTGTTGCTTTTAGGAAACTGAAACTTTGAAAAAATTTAACCTGACTTGGGAGTTAGTCAATCGTCACTTATTTCAAAGCATCGTTCATATGGATCCATTGATTCAAAAAAATCTGCCAACTTTTATTGCCCATCTGAGGTTGAGAAATTTAAAAAGAAAAAGATTTTTAATGTTTGTTTAAAATTCTTTTTCTGTTGTAGAATGGCATCGGCACAGGAAGGGAGTTCATCAAAACCAGATGGTTCTGGCTTTTTATATGAACGTTATCTTAAATTTAGTGACGAAATGAATGCCATTTCAACAGTTTGGCAAAGAGAGGCTGAACATTTTATTCAAGAATATAATGCGGAGCAACTTGCACTTAAAGCAAAACAGAAATTGTTACAAGACGACTGGGAATTATTTAAAATGCAACGGAAACTCTTGGAGCAGCAACTGCAGAAAGACAAAATTCCAATTGCAGAGTAAAGAAATTTAAATTTTTTGAATTTAGTAGAAATAATTTTGGAATATTTTTATAGTGATTGCAGTGCTTCATTCAGTGATGCAATGCAACAGATTTTCTCTGGTAATAAATCCATAGTGGATGATTGCCACTGCCCTCATTGCAACAAAAACCAGTGTCCTTGTGATGAATGCAGCATTTCTCATATGTTTACTTGTGGTCTCATTACTCCTCCAGAAACACCCATTCCAGATGAATTGCTCGTTGCAACTGCCCCTCCGTTATCGAGTGAAACTGCTGCGCAGTTTCTTCACTCGTCTTTAACAAATGCTATGGCCAATGCTGGCAAAGTGTTGGAAAATACAGGGTTTGAATAGGTTTATTTTGTCCTCGGAATGATGATAATGATTTTGTTTACATTTTAGGTGTAATTCTGTGAGTCATAATTGTTCGCAAGGACATTCGTGTTATCATCAGCATCATTTGCAAACACAAGCGGAGTATCTTCTTCGAGAAGTTGTAGATCATCATAAGGACTTGAACTTAGTCGGAATGGAGGAACTGAAAGTTCGTTGGGATACGATGGAAAATGACGACGACGACGATTACGATGTCGATTGTAACGAGGATGAAAATGACGACGAAGAAGATGACGAGGATGAGGATGAAGAAGATGATGACGAAGATGAAGATGAAGACGATGGAGAGGAAGAAGAAAATGAAGACCAAGATTTACGGTCAGTCAAATTAACTTCAGCTCTCATCGACGCCTTGGCAGCCAGTACGGGAAATTTGTACAATAAGGACGAAATAGCCAGTCAAGCTGCGGGAACACTGTCAAGCACATCTTCGGAAACCGTAGGTTCATCGAGTGAATCGGTCGCACAAAGTTGCGAATGTCACGTTTGTACAGCTCCACCACCAAACAGTACTCTGATTCAAAATTCATCACTTATTCAGGTTAGAAACTTAAAAACTTAACAAAATCTAGTAAAAACTAAATTTTTATTTTGTTATTTTTAGGATTCTGTCCTGGATAGAACTTGCGAATGTCAACAACATTCGGCCAGTGGAGCGGCTTCGGTTGTCAATCCCCAGCAATTGTCTTTGCATCTGTATCCTCATATTCACGGTGAAATAAGTAGTGCCAATTCGCATTTGCTTAGGCCGACAGTTCCAATGAAACCTCTTATTCATCCTCATTTGTATAATTTACATGGCTCACAACACGTCCATTCTCCCGGAAAACATCGAACGATAACTAGCAGTGCGTTAACACTTCTAAACTCCTTAGAACTCGGAACGAGTCATTCTCAGCAGTATCCAAATTGTGCTGCATCGGCGATACAGGAACAATTGTACAGAACTTACGGCGATTGCGACAGCAGTATTTACGAGAGTAACAAACTATATCACAATGGTATCCAAAAACACTCAGAATCGCATAATAGAAGAAATATAAATTCTTCCGATGCCACAAACGACATCAATAATTCTGCTGTTAAACAGCAAGCGAATGATACGAATCTCACACCAATCACAACTTGTCCGGTAAACAATAAGGAACATTATACAACATGTGCAAATGCTTCGGGTATGAGCACAAACTTGGACAAAATTGGTACTCAAAATATTACTTGCGTTTCTACGAGCAGCGGCTTACCATCAGGATTTTTAGATAATATTTGCAGCAAAAGACCGTATGCCAGTTCCTTGCAACAGTCTTCGGGGCAACAAAATCTCAATGCTCAAACGGAAATTATTCCGAATGAAAACGTTATACACGATAAAGAAAACATCAGAGTTGCAGCTTCGAATGATGTTCCGATTTCAGCTACATCTGGTACATCCTCAGTAAGGAACTGTGATTTGGCAGCTAATATTACGAATTCAACTACGCCTGGAATAGCCAAATTGACACAGCAACAGCAGTCACCTTGCAATGGTAAATATGACTGAAAATAAACAATTTTTTATTATAATGACTTCAAATGTTTGTTTTAGGTGTTTTGGATTCTAAAGATGTGAACTCTGTAAATGGAATACAAACAAATAGTCACTGTTCTGATCCAGACTGTGACATTGGTCCAGACGATAGTGTGGATGATTCCTGTTCCGAACAGAGTTCTTCCACTACTGCTTCTAATCAGAAGGACAATAAACATTGCGACTGTTGCTACTGTGAAGTCTTTGGACATGGAACGGTACAGTTATTTATAGTTGTATTTGCTCGGCCTACAATTTTATATCATTTCTGTTTTCAGCCTACCGTTGCACCTGTTAGTAAAAATTACATTGAAATGAGAGAGAGACTTCGTTTGCGATTAACAAAAAGAAAATCGAAATGTAAAAACAGTGTAAATGCTGCTTCAGCTGCACCACAAATTCCCGTTCCTCCTGTGCCAGTCTGCACTTCTCAGACAGAAAGTAAGAAAGAATCTTTACCCACCCAAGACGTTGATTTGTTGGTGAGTTTTATCAACGGCACTGGTACTGCTGCTGAAAAAGCAACCGTCAATGGAAAAGGTGCGTTGAACAGTAAAGCCGCTAAAAGAGCTCGGCAGAAGCAGAGGAAAGCTGAAGAAAAAGCTAAGAAACAAAAAGAAAAACCAAAAGCTGAAATAGTTGAAAAAGCAACGAAAAAGGAACCCGAAACTAATCTATCGAAACCTACAGTATCGAATACAAAAGATGACACTTCTCCTAGAGTAATTTCACTAGAAAGCATCATGGAAGAAATGAGAAAAGGCGACATGGCCGGTAAAGGAACCAAAGATAGCATTTTGAAAAAGGTCATTGAAGCCGTTAAAGCTGGTGATTCATCGAATAATTATCCTCAACCTCCAAGCAACCAGAAGACCGAATCAAAAGCAACAAAGCCACCAACTACTTCGACATCGCCATCTAAATGGAGTGTGAGTTTACAATCGCTAGTTGCAGCAGCTGGGCAAGCGGGATTAGAAATAGTGCCCATTCCAACACCAACCTCAGACTCAAAAAAATCAGTGGAAACCAGCAAAGACACAATCGTAAGCAAAGAAGCGAAGGTAGAAGAACAGAAACTCAATGCAAAAATCAACAAGAAAAAGAAAGGAAAAGTCAATGAAGTTGAGAAAAATCAATTTAATAAGAAAAGTTCTTCGGTTATTATTGCTCCAGTAACGAATAAAATAGACGAAGTTAAGCAGCAACCTGCTGTTATAGTAACGAAAGGTGGGAAAAGTGACGGATTGGATTTTCTATCAAAACTTTCATTGCCCACTCAACTCCCTTCTGGTGTGTCAATTTCGTCCATTTCTACTAAAGATGTTAAAAGTAGCAAAAGAGCAGAAGTGGATGTCATTTCCATTAAGTCAGGAGTCTTGACAGAAAACAAGAAAGCAAATCCCAACCAATCAAAGACAGTTTCAGTGAAAGTCATCGAAGCTAACCCTTTTGCTGGAATACCGACATCTTCAGCTGTGGCTGTGCAAGTTCAACCCGTTTACAAGCAGACGGTTACAACTAAGAAAAAGAAGAGTAAAAATGGCTCCTATTCCACACCTACTACACCTCAAGTTCAAGTTACGTCAGCTGCTGCTTTATTACAAACGAAAAACAAATCGAATGCTGCAGTTGCAAATTCATTACAAGCAACGGGACATCTGAAAGCAAACGACTCGCCAGTTACTGTTATTTCGATTTCTTCACCATCCCCGTTTAGCAATAAGAAAGGTATTCATTAGACATTTTTATAGAATTTTAAGTCATTATTTAATAAAATTTTTTTTATATAAAGCATCACCATTATTAAGCAGCCAAAAATCTAAGGACAAAACAGCAGATACTCTAATCAATGGGGCAATGACCATTGAACCAACACCGGGAACAAAACAGGGAAAGATAAAAATTAGGAAAGACGATCTTAAACTTGAAGATTTTATCAAACTACCCGTTGATTTGGATTGTGGTATAATATATTATACAAATTAAGTCTAATTTGTGTTGTTACAATGATACTAATACAGTGATAAATTAATTGGTTAATTGTAATTTGTCAGAAACGAAGCCTAAAAATTTGAATGGTATTTGTAATGCAAGAGGAAATGTCATCGAGACCGGTAAAATCAATCCGTCAACGAACGAATCGCATTCTCCATCGAGCAACAAAAATATCGCTTCCCACGTGCAACTAGCGAATCGTACCAAGAAAAATAAGAAAAAGAAAGGAGCTGGTGACGACTTAAAATCTATCGGTAATATGTTAATTTTCTTACTCTACTTTTATAAATGAATTGCAACAAACTTGCGTAATTTTACAGACGAAGTTTTCGTGCCCAGAGACATTGATTTGGACAACGGAGAATTAGATGAGTCAGAAAGGGAATTGGAAGCTTTCAAACGGTAATTTTAAGAAATAATTAATTTATTTTTTTTAATTTAATGTTTTCATTATTTTTTCAGTTTTTGTTGGAACTCCATTCCATTAGCAAACAAAGAGAAAGTTCATGTCAACCTTAAAGATATTGTAATAAAAAAGAAATCAGTTGTGAGTTGCAGTTGAAAACAATGTTGGAGACATTGAAAACAAACGTGACAATGAAGATTTTACAATTTCCCTTCCCTTAATCTCTCACTTGGGACTTTCTATACATCTTTTTAAATGCATTTTTGTTGATTTTATTTTCTTTATAAGAAAATAGTGGCAATGGTCAAACATTATTTGCAATTTAGACAAAATGGCATATTCAGTTAAGTGCATGCCGTGAATAAAGAAAAATTTGTATAAAAAATTACAGTCTAAGATGTCTTTTTGATTGAATGTAAGCGATGTGGCTATGTTCTATTCTTTTACTTGTTTTGTTTCTTTGCATTTGTCTATTCGGGGTAACTGCTGTTTATTGATGACTAGTTTTGATACGTACGGGTTTTTCAGTTTTTAGTTTTGTAGTTGAAAAAAAAAACGATCTATGAGATAAACGTCTGAAAATAAATTGCTCACATATTGAAAGAATAAAAAGCAATGTAATGAGACTTTAATTTTTTGTTACTGCAGAAAAATGGTAATAAGCGAATATATCTCTTTCTATTTGGCATGATCATTTGCAGTTTAGTTTCTTATACAAATTTAAGTTCAAATTAATATTAAAATATTTAAAAACATTCACAATTTGTTATTCCTATTAAATTTGTTTTTATTTAATATTTTATTCGTAATTATAGTTTTCTGTCTGAACGTACAAAACAGTAAGTGAAACGTCAAATTAAATTATATTAAGTAAAATTAAAAATTATTAAAATTCTCATGTTCTACTTTTATCACAAAAATTATATACAAAATTCATAATTTGTATCTGCTGCAAGCTATTAAGTCCTTTTTCAATGTCTCAAACATTCTACGTAGCTAAATGATACTGAGGAAAAATATCAGTCGTTATAATATCAAAGTGACTAGGATTCCAAAATCATTTAAAAATACTGAATTTTGCATATTGCTTTTCAGTATAAAAAAATTAATTCAAAACAAATTAATTAAAAATGTCTTTAAATATAGATTTGCCTTTACTAATACTGTCATCAGTTTTTGGCCAATGGTTGTGGAGTTATTATTTTGCACCAAGGAGTTGCAGTTCTGTTACAACTTAGTTGCACGTTTAATATTTGGACAGGTGTATCGTCAATTACTAAATTATACTTCTTGACCAGTTTATAAGCCACGGATGATATACCAGAAGTCATATCTAATCTTCTGTTTTCCTCACGTTGGTTGTATACTTTTCCTTGATCCCGTTTACGTTTCTGTCTGTCATGAATGTGCAAAAATGTGTTACGGGAGTCCGTTTTTAATCCTACGGGACGAGTTAAGGTGAGAGACTTTTTTTTAATTCTTGCATAAAATTCATCATCTTCCATTCCCCATCCCCAGTATTTATTGGACATTCCATTTAACTAGAATAAAATTATAAAATATAGTCAATGTAATTTGAAGAATTTCGATTCTTCACTCACCAATTCGAAATGTTTATTGCTCAACAGTAAAATTCCTCCAACAAAATTTTTGTAGTGATAAATAGGATGAAAGTCTGGAGATGCAATATGAAATGGACCATTTTCGGGAAAACCGTAATTGAGATCGGGGTTAATTGGCAGTAAATCAACATCGTGCATCGCGATGTAATCACAATTATTACGACTTTCAAGAAATCCTACATTTATTAGCGAGGCTCGATTGAATCTAAATGAACACACCCAATTAATTTCTTAAACAATTTTTTAAGTAAATTGTTACCTAAATTTATCTATTTGATTGATGATATAAATAATATGAGGAATAGATTGTTCATTCAAAAATTTATGCAAGTGTGGAGCAAACTGAAGCAATTCCTCAAAACGATCACGGAAGGGGACAATAACGCACAAACGTTTTTTAACATTACTGTTGTCACGGACATATTTGACGGTCATCTACAATCAACAGAAAAACAATAGAATAATTACATACAATAAGAAGATTGTAGAAAATATGATTAAACATAATTACCTTATTTTCATTTGATTTACAATTACAGGTATCAATACCTGGTGAAAATGGGACTATTCCTAAGAAAAATGTGATGACAATTGTTATTGTAAGGCAAATAATGAGACACTGAAAAAATCCAGTCCGTCGAAGTAATGTCAATCCCATTGGCAGTCCATTGTAAATAAAAACTAGTTTAAATTTATAAGTTAATGAGTCTAACGAAATGAAATCTATGAATCAAGTTTTAAAGGTGTGGCAGCACCTTTAAAACTTGACAGCATGTATTCGGTTTCCTTAATATCTTCATCTTCGGCAAGCCGTACCATAGAATACTGTACGTATGTATTCTGTGTCCTTAAAGCACTTGGTGATACAGCATCCCGACTATTCCTTTATCCCTTTTAGGTTTGTACGCCATCTATAGTGATAGACATTAAATGTTATGTCGTCTATCGCTGGCATCACCAATAGAGGGTGCCACGCAATCATGTGGTCTTTTGTAAATATACGATTTGTATCGATTTGTATTGTATAAAAAAGAAAGTGTGAACGAAATTTTAAAAAGTTTAAAAAAAGCGAAAGTGTTAAACGAAAACCATGCGCAATTTTTATTAACTTCAAACTTACAACAGTTTCTATTACACTGCTTTGTGCGTTTGCTAGGATTTGTTTCGAAAGGGATTTGTTTCGAACGGGATTTGTTTCGAACAGGATTTGTTGTGAACGGAATTTGTTTCGAACGAAATTTGTTTCGAACGGGATTCGTTTCGAACGTGATTCGTTTCGAACGTGATTCGTTTTGAACGGGATTTGTTTCGAACGGGATTTGTTTCGAACGGAATTTGTTTTGAACGGGATTTGTTACGACAAGATTTATTTCGAATGGGATTTTGTTCGCCAGGATTTGTTTCGAGATTCGTTAAGTTCCACGATCAATCGCGTAATTTCAAACTTGAATTTCTTAAATCCGAAACACAAATTCTAATAAAATTTTGCAGACATTTCATTCACCTAGAAGGCTATGTCCATTCTAGATTTCAGACTCCCGACTCGTCTTGTTCAGTTTTGGCAGCCTTTCAAACATCGCCACTCGAACTGTACATTTGTTAAGTTCTGCGATCAATCACGCAATTTTAAACTTGGATTTCTCGAAATCCAAAGCACAAATTTTAATAAAATTAATAAAATAAAACTTGGATTTCTCAAGATGTAAAGCAAAGATTTTAATAAAATTTTGCAGACATTTAGCACACCTTTGGGACTATGTACCAAGTTACAAACTAACCAATTTTTAACAAAACTTGGTTAGTTCATTGTTTAAACTGTACAAAGTTGAAGTTTAAACAATGAAGGTTTCAAAAACTTGTTAACTTGATATCTTGGTAATTTTGGTGCCAAGTTTTCACTAACTCCCTATTATAAGTTTGGCACAAAGGCACTTAAACAAATGTGGTCCACAATAGTTAACATCCGCTGAACTTGAAGCGCCCGCTTGAAGTTCTATAAAACCACGTGTTAGATTGGATCATGCCCAACTCTATGTCGAAGCGACATCTGTATGCGTACATTTCAAACGAGCGTCCGTAGGCGCTTTCTCCATAGAAACAGAAGGTAGAATATTAGTGAAACTGTAAATACCGAGGTAAATACGCTGTTGAAAATGCTGATTGAACTCATATTTTATTTATAATTAGTTTTATTTATTTACGAGGGTGATTTACTGTTAGGGTTTAATATATAAATATAAGGAGAGGAATTAATATTCTAATAAAGATTATCATCTTTATTCAGCCTCCAAAGCAGAGAAGATACCTAACTCCTCGATTGTAACTTCTATTGGGAATTATTGGCAATTATTTTTTATTTCTGCAATTACTTTGTTCCAAATTGCTTTTTTCGTTGCCGGGGTCATTTTTTCTCTGATAAAAAATCAGTTTTTTATTCTTTGAAAAATTAATTATATTTCAATGTGAAAACGAAACATATTATAATTATAAATAATTGAAATAAGTATGGAAATATTATATTATACTTCGTTTCTCTTACGCAATTTTTATATGTCAATTTTGTCAAAAATGCTTAGCTAAAAATAGGAGAAGATGACGTTGATTCTTGTCATTCATTCAAGCAATAGGATAAAAACGTAACTTACTTAATCATACTCAGGGATTGTTTGTTCTATAGCCTTGACAGAAAGAATAATATCAAAGTTAATTAATGTCGGTCAAAGTTTTTTTAGGTATTAAATTTTTTTTTATTTTTAATTGAATATCAATTTCAAAATAAATTTAAACTTTTTTAAGGTATCGTAATAAAATTAATGCACGCTGCAAAATCGTTAAAACCAGTCTCATCGTTTAAATCTCGTTTAAACTAACTTTTTGTATGCATTACTTCAGATAAATTTTAAGTGTTATTAGACGTGTCGTAAATCGTTTTGGACGCAGCTGCACTTTGAAATTGAAGCAATTTGTACCTTATTTTGAGTAATAAATTTAAGGAAAAAAAATGTAAATTTAAATAAGTATAAGTAAGTATTGTAGATTCAATCTTGAGTAGGATTTAAAATAATGAGAACTAAAATGATTGAAAAAAGCACAAGTAAAATTTGATTGTCAAATGTGATGTCTTAATTCCATAATGGACTGTAACTTTAAAAATGGAAGAAAGCAAAAAGAATAAGTATTTGATTGGTTCGGCTGTTATATGGCTAAATACCTATTGCAGTGAAAAATTATTCAAAATACAAAAATCATTTATATGAAAATTATTAATGCAAAATGCTAATATATGTTTAAGTATTCACAGAATTTGGTATTAGAATTAATTAATGAATTAGCTACAGTCAATTATCTGTGTTTTATGTTTATTCTTATTTTTTAAAAACAATTTTTCCATAGGTGAAAACGATTTTAATGTTAATTCTTTGTTTTGATAAACAAGATAAATGAATAAAACAAATGGCTGAATGCGACTATTATTTGGTTGTTGAATAGAATTATGAAAACAAAGAAAACTTAATGCGCTAATTTATTAGTGTCGTTAAGGAATCTCTTTAATTTAAATATTTGGATTAATAATTGAATGACTTTTATCATTTGTTTGGGAGGCTATTTACAATGTCAAGTGCTTTGTGCAGCTGAATGTTTTGCTTGTATAATTATTTTTATTTTTAATTGCTTAATTGTTCAATTTTAGAGTATTAGAAAATATGAGCGATTTTGTGTTTATTGGGCTTTAATTCATTTGCATAATCTATACTGATATATATTAGAAACTTTTCTAAAATTTTGCCTTGGAATATTATTGTTGCCATGTTTATATTGTTCACGGTGCTATTGATTGCTAAATTATTAATAAAGTGATTGACGACGTCCCACAGTTGATACTAATAATTATTCGTTTAAAGTTTCTTTAAAGAATAATTTCAAGTTGCAGTAACTGAATTTTATTTTTGATAAAATGCAAGTGACGTTTAATGTTGTATATAGTGTTTTTCAAAAAATTTCAGAGTAAATGACGCCTATTTTTATTAAAGTTATAGTTTTACAGTATGAGGTTGTGAGAAAAGAGTTTTCTAATCAGCTGTGGCCGTTGGTCATTTAACTTCGGAGTGCTATTAAATCACTTGTTCAATCTCGAACAGGCGTCATCTTACAAACTTATTATTAAATGAATACAATCCGGCCTTTCATAGGACAAGCTACTTCTTTCAATTGCGACTTGAGTTACAATTATTAGCAATCAATTATTATCTACTTAACTGCACTAAAACAAAAATGTTGTACATTATTCCAAGTGTACTTCTCTAGTTAATTATTAGAAAACAACTTATTAAGTATAAGAATTTTCTTACAATAATTTTCTACATTATATTTGTATGAGGTGTTTAGTTATTTTAGGAGTACCATCTCTGATCGCCATCTATGTAAGTAACTTTTCACTTGTTAGAGGATAACATTATGAAATTATTTTTCTAGACAAATGAAAGCTGACAGTTTTTATGATAGAAAATTAACAAACTTTAGGTCGTGAAAATAAGTAAACTGTTATCTGGTAAGAAAATAATATTTATTTCAAGTTATTTTTAGTCGGCATTGATTGATATTGATACTTACCTCAACCGCAATTATAGCAATTCGTTCATGCATTTAGTTATTGTTGTTTTAGCTTTTTTCATTTGTAACAAACTAGTAACACTGAAGAAAACGGCTGTAGATTAATCGGTTTGTTCTCAGGTTTTATGTTTTTCATTAACCGATATTTTGGAAATTATTAAGCATATTGTAATATTTAATGAAAATTACCACACTTAATATTAAACAAAGATTTTGAAATTTTTCATAGAAAACAACAAATACTTTTATTTATTTCAACTAAGTTTTTGTCAGTATCTTTATTTGCCAAATAAGTCAATGAAGAATTGACACTTCTATTATTGATCCGTAGCAAGACACATTTTAACAGCATCACTTTTATATTCCTCATATAATTAGAGTTTATATTCACGTACACAAGCAGTGGTTATAGATTGTAAATTTTAATCTAGATAGTATAAGCTTTAAAAATACGTGCAGCAGACAACTACTGAAACTGTCAATTTGCGTCTGATGGTCTAGCATAATAAATTGCTGTGGACAAATCGATCGACTATTCGTGTTTTGTTTTTAGTTTCACGATGCGAATTGTCCTTAATGGTTGAGTTGAGATATGTGTAATTTATTTAGTACCAATGCATCCGGTTAAAGACCCCATTAAAATTTTTTTTATGCGATATTAACTATTAATAGCTAATTCTAGAATTTTAGCTATTCTTGACTATACCAATATGCCAGGTATTAGTATTATATTAGTGGTTTATTACAAAGTCTCGTTGGTGAAGCAGACTCGGCTTGGAAAACCTGCAGGGCCCTGTGCAAAATCTGAGCTCTGTGCTTTTTTTACTTTTTGCAATGAATGTAGGGTGCAGGACATTGGCAGTCGCGTTGCCTTAGAAGGTGGGGGGCCCTTGCAGCCACACATTCTGCACCGCCTTCAGGCCAGTCCTGTGGTAAAGTCTTTATTCCAAGAAAATCGACCTTCTAAGCGATTTGTTTGGCGAAGTTTTATGCGGTGTTCGTTTTTCTTGCTTTGTTGCAATCTGTGGTTTTTATCATATCCCGTTGACGATATCTACTTAACAAATATAAAGGTCCCTCTATTCGCAATTAGCAAAGTTATGAACAGTCAATATATCAATTATCAGCACTTGCCGATAATATTTAAATGTGAAGAATGCAATTGATTTCAGTAAGATTCGCATAAAAATTCAACCGTGTTAAAAATATATCATAATTCTAATATTGTAGTAAAAAAATAATTTTTTAAAAATTGTTTTCTTTGACTAATTGATTTCTAATTGGATTATGTAACTTCTCATTGATTTAGGACAGTCTCATCATTCTGGATCTCAATTTTAAATTTTAATATTCATTTACATTTTTAAAGATTAAAAATATTTTCTGTAATTTACTATACTTTTAATTCCTTTTTAAAGTTCAGTATGTGACGTGATTTACTACGACCATTTTTGCAAATAAAAGATTAAGTTTAGAAATCTGAAAATATAGATTTAAAAAAATGTTATAAATTGTTTAGTATTTTTCATTTATTCTAAAACTATCTTATAGAACTTATAATGTAACGTCATAAATAAATGTTAAGTTGACTAAATAAAGATGAAAAAAAGCAGTAAACACAAATAGCAATTAAATGCTATACAAAGCTGCAGAATATTAAGTAGCTGAAAGAATGGTATTTTGTAACAATAGTAAAATATAAAATCGATTTTTCTTCTTTAATCAAGTTAAAATTCGATTTTACTCGTAGTTAATTTTATTTCAACGTGTTAATGGTTCAATATCAGTTTCATATATCTAAATTGAAAAATATATCACGCAAATGTAATACTAATGCATAAACCTTTAATATTAATTTAAATAATAATTCTTGGTGTCTTATTACGTTAAAAAAACAAGTACCGGTTCTAGGAACTTTGACTTTTCGTAATTGGCTTCTTGCGCACAGTAAACAGATTATTGGATAAAATCCAACCTTATCAACCACTTGAACTAATAGCAGTCGTCATCGATAGTATACTGAGAACAGATTAAAAAAAAGAGCCACAGCAATAAAATCTAATCTTAATAGTGAAATTATTAGTCAATTCATAATAGTTTATCAGAAAAAAATTAATTGTCTATCTTCAGCACTTGTTTATCTATATGACTCAGACCTAAGAGTAAAAACCCGACATATGTGGAAAATCCAATAAATTTTTCGCCTTAAATTGATAATGTTTACTTAAGTTTACTGATATGATAGGATATAAATTTCCGGCAAAAATCTTCAATTTACAACTGCTCGTCTACAACTGCGGGCATCACGATGAAACAAATTTTACTTTTTCTCACAATATTGACCATAGCTTTTGGTCAAGACAATTACCCAACGACAGAAATTAATCGTATTATTTTCTCAGCAAACTGCACTTTCCTTCGTCATTTGCAGGCAGAACTTACCAACAAATTGTTACAAACAGACATCAATTCGCAGCAATTCTCTGCCATTTTACTACAGATTATTGAGCGTAAATTAGAAGAATTACATTGTAACCAAACACATCAAAACCGCCAAAAACGTGACGTAAACGGTGAATGTCGAGACGAATCAGTCGGAGACGGTTGGTGCGATACGTCTTGTAACATTAAAGAGAAAGGATGGGATGGTGGCGACTGCTGTCCCCATACGTGTACTACCAAAGAACGACCATTTCCATGCGGTTCGGGAGGTTATCAATGCAAAGGAGCTAAGAAGATTCCCGTATGGTTCGCTGCAAGAACTCGATTATGTTACAAGTAAATTGCAAACTTAATTTCAAATTTAAGCTTTAAAAAATAATCTAAATGTTTTATTTTAAAACAGATGGTACGCCGATGGTGATGGTGGTCAATGCGGTGGCGGCGTCTCCAATCATCTTTGCGCAGGAGTCGGCGAATTGACCACACCGTACAGAGACGACACAGATAGGCGTCCCGGAGGCTGTAGAATGAGTTGGGGTTTGGAAACAACCGCGATAAATGTACCCGAATGGTTCAAGCACGTATCGATTTGCTTTCGATGGCACGCTGACGGTGACGGAGGCCAATGCGGTGCAGGCGCGCCAGCTGAGAGTTGCGCACCACTCGGCAGTTATACAGCTGTCTACCGAGACGACACAGATCGTCGTCCCGGAGGTTGTCAAATGTCTTGGAAACTCAGCATTCCAGGAAATGCCGACTATTGGATGGAAGACATTGCCGTTTGCTTTCAGTGGTATCCGGACGGTGACGGAGGTCAATGCGGTGGTGGCGCGGAGCGTCGACTTTGTGCTGTTGCCAATACGTGGACATCCTATTACAGAGATGATACTGATAAAAGAGGAGGGGGTTGTAGAATGCAATGGGGATTAGTAGTTTTGTAAAAATGGTTTTCAAATAAATTGTAATTTAAATAAAACAATTTTTTTAAGTTACTTCAAGTGTCAGGAATTGCAAAACAGAATTTATTCATAATAATTTTACACTAATATTTTTAAATATTTATATATATAGTAAATATATATGTATATATATTTATATATATTTATATCTAAGTTATTATATATAACACAACACTAATTATGCTAAGTTAGATTCCACATTTAAATAATAAGTGAAAGAAAACATGAAAATAAATACAGAAATTAAACTTTGGTCAAGTTTAATAAATGTAGGCATTTTTTATAAGTATTGATCCATTATAACACAACCGAAATTTAAATTATTAATGTTTTTAATTATAAAACTAAGTGTTGAAGGTTGATTATTTAGTTTTCATCTTGCATTATATGTTTATATCAACAGAATTTTCAATAATAATAAATATTGCATGAAAATTGAGACAAATATTTTTTTGATCACGTATACAATTCAAAATATACACTTTTATTGACATCGAATTAGTTTAATCGTTCCCTTTTCCATCGGTGTACTCTCGACCAAAAAACGCGAATTGCTAGGACAGGTCATATGATGAGGACACGTACAAAGATCTTTCACCAGAAAGTTGTTTCCACTATCCGTGACAACTCGACACGAATCACTCTCAGTGCAAGTCTTGAGCTGTTATGATGGAATGAAAATAAGTTATATTTTCAATTTGGTTTCAACTTTAAAATCATTTTATATATTCTAACCTATAATTTACAACTTTTTTTCTCATTATAATTTTGAAAAAAACATCAAAGGAGCAAGAAAAACGGATATTCAACTCATAAAGAACATCTCTGACGCATGTAAAAAATCTTTTCAATCAGTATGTAAGATTAAGCAGGAAATAGAATAAGCGTATTTTATTACTAGTTGCAGTACACAACAGATGGGACCAAGGGTAACAAAAGACTCTCATTTTCTTCAATGTGTTTCAACGCTGCCCACATTCCCCTCTACTTTTAAAATTGAAATTTCCCATGTAAACATCAAAGTGTAATTTAGACTAAATGACTTTTTGCGCCATCAATCAAAGATTGGTGGTTCATATTATACTTTCAAAAATAATTTTATATTTAATCATAAGTTCAAGAAAAAAATAGCGTTCAATGTATTTTTAAATAAGATTTAATGTCCACATTGTATAAGAAAGCATAAAATTCTTACCGGTTGACAAGTGTATTTTGTAAGCATAATGTCGAATTCTTCGTTTTCGTCGAATTGAGTGTCGTATAACTCGTATGTATAAAATTCAGGGCACCAACAATGAATGTGAGTTGCCAAGGATACCATGTCGCCGGTTGCTTTGGAGTAGTCAATCAACGAGGTGTACGCGAATTCAACGAGATTGCATCGGGGAGGTTCTATTACCCGGTTGCAAAACTTAAAATAAATGGTTACAGAGAATTAAATCTTTTAAAAATAACTTTGTATAATTTGTGTTTTTAAGATCAAAGTACATTTCGTGGCCCAAAGACAAAAATAATTTTATTTTACCTCGTTTTTTAATAATGTAGAAATAAATGCATTATATTTTAATAACTCGGATATTAAAAATGCGTTGCGGCACTTAACAAGGTAAATTAACTAAAAAAATAAAAAAATAAAAGCGGAAATAATTTTCATTGATGAACTTTTAATTAAATTATTATAATAATACATTCATTAAAATTCCAAGTACACTTTAATACTATTTTCTTTAAAAAAATCCAAACTCTGAGGCAAAATGAAAAAATGGGCTGAAAGATTTAATTAGTGATGCGCAGGAAAGCACATCTCTTAGGACGAGTTTTGGTTTATTTCCTCTTACTTATTTTTGACAAAATTTTTTTTTTTAATCGAATATTTTAGAATTTTTTTTTTATTATTTTCTAAATTACTTTACATCTTGTATACCTTGTATTGATCAGATCCCTGAGTAATTGAATGACCATCCTTCGAATCCCACAGGTGTCGACAACTTCGTGTTCCTTGACATTCACAAAGAGATTGCACGTTGATGCCACGATGATTAGCTTGCAAATAGGCGCATGCTGAGTTTGCACGGCATACTGGCAACTGTTTAAAACGACTGTACTGTAAAAATAAATTAAAGTTTATTTTTAAATCTTCCGATTATTACCCAAGCAACTAAATCTAAAAGAAGATGATTGCGATAATAAAACAAAGCGCTAAAAAGAGTATGAAAATTCCCAAAGAATTTTATAGAGAAATTTAAATCGAACATTAAATCTTATTTGCCCGAATGCTTATTCAGTTAAAAAGTTTCTTAAAAATTTAATTGGATACGACAGCTTGCAAGCCTAAATCGTTTAATTAGCAAGAGTTTGTTATAGAAATGTGTAATAAAAAGGAAACAAGTTTTCCCGAAGTATTTAATGAAATTGCAGGCAACAAGTGCATATAAAAACAGTTTAATAATTTAAGAAAATAAAATTTTAAGTGTTTTGACTTCATTCACAAACGAGGCTGTAGTAACAATATTTCTTCAAGATTTTCTATTATAAATACTTCCTGTCGACAGTATTGAGTTTGATGAGACCAAACAAAGAAAACCTTGAATACTGGCGAGAACCTAAACCCCATTGCATTGATTCTATTGAAAGTCATTCCATTGTACATACAGTGACCGTTCGAAAGCAATTTTTCACTGGACAAACACCCGATGTTTATGTTAACACAAGCTCGTAAAGTCTGAATTGATAAAATATAAAAAAATAAAACATTCATCTGAAGATTAAAATATATTTTAATATGATCAGTTTTTAAAATTTATTTTTATATTTTTATAGATAAACAGAATAAAGGGTATTTTTATCACTATGTTTTATTCATTATGTATAATATCAACATTGAGTTAGAGTAAAATGATACAGTATGAGCAGTATATTAATGAATAGTCGATTGAAGTGAAATTATTCGAAACACGATGCGAGTGGATGGACTTAAGTCGAGACGTGTCTTTTCTTGAATGACAAGTCGACTCATTTCTCAATTTCAGATTAAATTCAAAGTTTCACTTTGTTTGAAAATTCAATTGCCAACAATACGATGCTCAGTCGCATACTACGAAAGGTTATCGTCAAAGACTAACAAAAAATATTTTGATTCGATTTTTGTATTGACTTTAATGAAAACCTTTGAAACTTGAATCGATCCAATTATATTATTCTCAAGTTTTTACATTAAAAAACTAATTTAAATTTAGAAATTTATTTCGGGTCTCGTATTTCTAGATTTTTATGAGTAGTCATAATTCAATATGATGGAAATGAAGAAATGGATTCTCGAGGGAATTTGGAAGAAATGTTTATGCGATTTCAACATGTGACATCAACTTTAATTTATATGATATTTGATTAAATTTCTGTTTCATTCAAAGAAATTTCCGTCTACAAAATTAAAAACGTTTACACAAACTTCCCGCTAAATGTTAATAATGTTAATTGGTTTTACGAAGTGTCACAGCGATAAAGATGAGGATTTTCTTTAAAACAAAAAACTCTTAAGTAAGATAATTAACTCACGCTGCATTTCAAATGGCAATTATGCTTAAAATATATAATTTTGTAACGTTTAACTTCAGTAGAACTTTTCAACAATAATTTCATAACTTTTGATACAATTTAATGTGTTTATTTAAATTTAAATTGCATTTCAAAAATGTTTCGCATCCAAAGTAAATTTCTTTAAAAATTGAATTTCCATTACTGAAATAATAAATTCGATGATTAAAAATTAATGGTTTCATAGTACATTATACATATCAAATTCTTTTTTTAACAATAACTTTAATATAATTTCAACTTTGCTCTTACTCTTATCAATCATGTCAATATTTAATACATGCGAAACGTAAATTTACATTCAGCTTTTTTTGGATATAACAGGTAATAAAAAATGATTTATTATTCCATTTCGTGTTTATAAGTTAGAATTTAATATAGATTTTAGAATTTAATTCAACCTTTGCGACCGGAACTACTTGACTGTTTCACAATAGTATTTCGATATTCTCACTCATAAAAAACTGGAATTTTTTTTTAGAATGAAAGGGAAAGAAATTGTTTCCTTTCTATGAAAATGTCGATTGAACGGAAGTAACAATTAGTGCGAGTACTCACACAACTGATTGAGGTAAAAATATATTAAAGTTAGTAACGCAAGAGATTTATAGGTGTCACGTAAAAATTGATTTGCTAAATTTAGCAGATGTTTCAGATGTTGAGGAATTGATTAATACTTGAAGTGTTGTAGGACTCTTTTATTATAGACTAACAAAATAAAATAGCAATAAAATAAATAATTAATTGACGATTATAATAAAAATAACGAAAATAAAAGCTAGAAACTACCCTTAGATATATTATGATTTACAATTTTCTTCTTTCAAAAAATTATTTCTTTTGAAAAATTTAAGTTTACATATTTAATTAATTTTTGATATTAAAAGTAGTAAATGTAAAGATCAAAACATACCTGATGGTCCCGAATTTCATTAGATTCTTGATTTGGCCTTAAAGAAAAAGTTTGAAGAGTAACTAAGCAGAAAGCCAATATGAAGATGACTAGTCGCATTATGATGTCTTAGAAGTCACCGGATATTATTTTTCTTTTAAAAGTTGATAGAAGAGAAATTCGACAAATAAAATAACTTTCTCTAAAACTGATCTAATATTCTATGTTAATTACAGGGTAAATTTCTTTTAAGAGTTAGTAGTCGTGTGCTAGTTGTATTCCAAATGACTCGCAAAATGCCAGCCAAACGCCTTTTCTAGTGCGCGCCAGCAGCAAATCTTGCTGAAGCATTCGCCTGTTGCGCCATCTGTTCCTAATGCCCGCTGTGGGCATTTATTTTTTTTTTAACTTTTCTGCCATTTTGAATAAAACTGAATAAAAAAAATTCAAATGGAAAGATCATAATTTTTTTGTTAATTGATAACAAATATCAATAATTATACGAAATAATTTTTTATTCGATCGAATCATTATAATGATGTGTCATTCCTAATCATTTAATATTATAATTATTCTTAAATTATAAAAAAAACAATTTCTCGACTAAATTATAGACCTCAATATCGAAAATAAATATAGTAATCCAACTAAAGCCGCTTAATCAGCTTACGTCACCTCGGTAGTTGACTAATTAGGTAGGTAATCCTAGATTTCTATCTTTACGATTCCGTTGCCACAGTAGAGTTAAACTTAAAACTTTTGACTTTAATCTGATACCAAAATACATGTATTACGTGATAAATCATTAATGATTTTAGAATTTCTTTCGTATTGATTATTAGTGCGGCCAGTTCTGGTAAACAGTTTCGTCAAATAAAAAATGAAAATTTAAGTGGGCGAATAATATGTTTTTCAAAACTCCCCCAGACTGTTATTACTGAAGGGCTGTTTATTGTGCGCAAAATATTTACATTAAGATATTTTCCAATAGTAATGTTTACTTTATGCATATTTGTGGTAAGTAAACTGATTAACCTTTTCATCAATGGAAAATATTAAACCTGACAATCCAAATAGCCAATGGGGGTAATTATGATATTTGAATCACTTTTCTCGACTGCTGGTATCAAGTTTCTTGAAAATATCAATAGTGAAAAACAAGTTAATCAATGAATGTTTCCCTTTATTTTACATTATATTTGACCAACCTACGCTTAATGCCCATTATAAACTAATATTTAATTTAAAATTTGCTGATTGGAATAAGAGTACCCTTAGTCCCTTAGTCAAATGAAATAATAGGTTTTATCGAACAATTCATCAATCAATGATTTCGCTCGAATCTCAATAGTAATTTGATATGTGCTTTATTATCAACAACCAGATTATTAGCGATTAATTATCTTAATTTTGTCCACGTTAAATTAGTGGTATCCATTCCATTACGATGCAGTGTTGGTTACTAATAATAGTAGGTTTGCTTCAATGTGATCTCAGTACTATGTAATTTATAAAAATTAATTAATAATTTTGTACGTTAGAAAACTTTCAGTAAGCAACAAATTAAAATTAGAACATATAATTAAATATTTGCTTTCTAATGTTGATTTAATCGCCACGCATTCAATATTGATGTATTGACATTTCGATAGTTTTAAATAATTTCAATAAAATAAACATTTAGAATTTTTCATTTAAACCTAAATCAGCATCAATAATATTAGTCGCATTCAATAATTTGTTTTATTCATTTATCTTGTTTATCAAAAACAAAGAATTATCATTAAGAATCGTTTTCACCTATGAAAAAATTAATTTTAAAAAACAAGAAATAAACAAACAGATATTGAATGCAGCTATTGTTTATCAGTTGTAAACAACGAAACAAGATCGAAAGCCTTTTATTAGCTTTAGATTTTAATAACTTTTTAAATTGGAAGTGGAACCCGCTGGCTAAGATGAAATAATACTAAGAAGAAACTGTTTTCTCATATATGGAAATACACATGACTGAGTAATAATTTAGTTTTTATTCTCAATAAATATATTAAGAATTTCAAGCTATTCCTAAGGCCAGTTAAAATTAAACTTAAAAACTACTTTCTTTAAATGACTGAAAGTTAATAATTCATATTCCATATAAATCTAAATTTTTTAACTGAGATTAAATATTTACCTACATGAGTACATGTTTTTCTTGGTATTTTTCATTTTTAATAAGCCCAGTTACTGACATTACTGGCAAATATAAATGTCATTGGTTCATATAAATAAAATAAATATCTTTAACTCCGAGTAAAAGTAATGATAAAAAAATTATTTCAACATTAAACCTACAAGCTAAAACTCTTCCACATAATCATAAATAAATTGAAATATCTAATTTTAAGGTTTTCTGTAGAAATTGTTTGATGTAATACAGCACTTAACTGATTGAAATAATTTAGTTAATGTGTTATTTCGCAGTCTTTTACTTCGATTGAGTTAAGTTAGATGAAAATTGTATATTAGAAATAAAAATCAATAATAATTCTATTCTTTTTTTAATAAGTACTGAATATATTTCCATATTTTACAATTATGCATTTTAATGAACTCCATACTGTTGTATTAAAAAGTTCCTATTAAAATACATTCGGTTCCGACGTATTTATTTGCTGATGTATATTTATATACGGTATATAATATTTATAATTGGTCTAATTTAATATAAAGATATGCATTAGGTCTTTAAAATAATGCAATAAATATAGTATATAATCATAACATTTGTCTAATAATTTATTTTATAAATTATTTGGTTATCAAATGCTCATCTAATTAGCTTTTTAAATCTTTCGCTTTGTTCGATTTTAATTAATATGAAATGACTAGCTTCGATATGCTTATAATGATAAATAAATTAAGTTTTTATGCGAATTTATATTTTATAAAATTAATGTAAAAAAAAATATTAACTTATCAAACGGAAATATAAAAGTCAAGAAAATAATATTCACAATTCGATAATTCGTGATACGCATCGTTTCCTTTTCTCAGCAAATCGAATTACTGCGATTGGATCTTCCGGAACTGAAGGTGTGATTGGAGGTCGAACCAAACCGCCGAGATTCGCACCCAAATTTTGAAATCCTCGTGCAAACCGAGAAAAACCAGGAACAACAAATTCTCTTGCAACAGTGAGCGGTGGATGACCCAAGGCACCCTCGCTGTGCGAAGTCTTCATACCTGTAACTGGAACTTCAATTTGATCGCTGCTTCGTCGCTGACAGTTTTTATCGATCGAAATTAACTGTCCCGATTCAGTTTTAGTTCCCAGTTCGTGCGATGAATGCGATAACTTTTTTGATCCGACGGCTTGACTAGATTCTCCACTTATTTCTGACATATTGTTCTGCGATTCGTCTCTGCTGATTGTGATTTCAGGCGTGTGAGGTCTCGGACTTGGCGTTGATGCTGTCAGTGATGACTGGGTTGTATGGGATTCGTTGTTATCAGTTGCAAATTTTACTGTTTCCAATGCAAAATTATCCATTTCGGATCGCCCAGTCGATGTCGAGCCCAATTCAATGGAATTAAATGGATCTTCGATATATAGTGCTGAAGGGCTCGAACTTGATGATCCCGTTGCTAAGATACCGCAACTACTCAATACCAAGTCTTGATTCGATTCGGCTGGTTCTTGTAAGTCCCTTTCGACGTCTTCATCCGAGGACGATTCAACTGCAAAATCAGGTTTCTTAAAATTCGATTTGTCGGGGATTTGAACGTCAGCTCTTGCTTCTGCTGTTTTGGCGTTGCTTTTATTCTTTTTCAGTTTAAGTTTCATGGGGTTTAATTTAGCAATTTGAGACGTCATATTGCTTATTGCTTTAGTTCCTATTCGAAATAAATTTCATTTATTTCTTGTAAATGAAATGTTATTTTTGATACTTTTATATATTTTTTACTCACCAACACTTCGTAAAGCAAGCAGTTGAGTTTCCGATACATTTCTTGGCATTCCACTAAAAGAAGGCAATTCCAAATAAACATTACCAAAAGGTGATCTTTTTGTTTGCTGAAAAGGCGTTTTGCTTTTTTTTCGTTCTAATTTCCCTTGATAAACTGGAACTTGCAATCCGAAGGCTTCTAAAGTAGCTGCAATTGTCTCAACAATGGCTTTCAGAGATTCTACAACATAAAATATTTTAAAAATTAAATTGAATTTATAAATTTTAGAATTTTTGTATTAATTTTATTAGAATTTCTAAACAATTTTTGTGTATACCTATAGCTTCCTCTTCCGTTTTAATTGGCACAGCCATATTATTAAAAAATCGAGTATTTGCTGATCGGAACATATGAAAATAACCTCTTTGAAAGTTAAGTTGATAATTTATCCGCATGCACATAAATTTTGACTTAAATATTGAAGGTTCGGGCCCTGAAATAAAAATTCAATTAATTGAGAATATTTTTCAAAACTTGTTTTATTTGTTACCTAATTCAATTTTTTCAACTTCATTTAGCATTACCCTCTGATAACGAGTTATGCGGTCTGATTCGTCATCATACCTAAAAAAAATTTTAAATATTGACAATAAAACCAAATAAAATAATTTTTTAAAAAATATTACTCGGCAACATAGTATGAATCTTTAGTTAAAATTAGAATGGAATCCATATCAGTTTGTGCTGGATCACCGGATCTAATTTAATTGGAAAATATTAATATTAAATTTAAATTAAAAAAAAAACTTTCTTACACAGGATCGGCATCTATTAAAGCCCATCCGCCGAGAATAATTTCAGCATTAGGAACTAGCATTTTTTTGCAATCATCGATTAACTGTTTCACGTGTTCTGCTTGGCAGGCAAGCCAACTTGCATCTTCTTCGGGTGGATTTTCACGGTCCGGGCTAAGACCCATTATATCATCCGACACATTATTTCCAAGCATGAGATCAATTGTTGCCTGTCTGTAGGCATCTTTAAATCGGTTCATGTAATACCTACATAAAATTGTTAAACTTTAATTATACGTTGTAATGAAATTTAATTTTTCCGAAAATTTGTTAGGGTGAGTCAGCACCTAATTAAAACATACGTCATAATGTATTAGCAAGATTAAGCCATGCACAACTTAAATTAAATTACAATATATCAACTTAAATGTGTCATTCAGCTGCGTTTAGTAACAAGAATGAAATAGATATAATCTTATTTTTCGATGCAAAAGATTTTAGTTTAAATGGACACTCAAAACACAGACAAATTGTTAATTAACCTTGAAAAAGCGAAAAATGCCGAAATCAAATGTATTTCTGGAGCCAGAGCTAGATCATTATAATAAGTAGGCGGTTGATCTGGCAAGAGAGAAGATAAAGGAACCATAACTTCATCTCCGAAACTAGCCATATCACTAATGGTCGGCTCTTTGCCCTGCAAGATATCTAAACAGGCCTGACGATAACCATCCTTAAAAGCATTCAAATAATACCTGCAAAAATTTCACAAATTAAGAAATTATTTATAGAAAACTGTTCCAGCCGAATGACATTCCTCGGCTCAATCGAAAAGATGAAGTAATAAGAGATATGACGTCACAGCAGGTCGGTACAAACAAATTAAAAGTTGTTTTAAAAATTATATTTACTACCTATTAGCCGAGTTATATCCATCTTTCATCATCCCTGCAAAACGCCTCTCTCCTGTTCGAGTAAAATCACCCTGAGAATTAAATGTTTTAATAAATAGTATAAAAAAATATTTTCTGTATGAACCTTTAGAGCAGCTGTTCCAGCATATTGTCGACTTATTATATCGCCATTGTTAGCCCACATGACTTGAAACGTATTTCTACAACGAGGAGGTAAAATTCCCTCGGGAGGCAAAAGGCCTAATTTAGTAAACTGAGGATAAACAAAATATAATCAATATATTATTAAAACTTTAAATCACTTTAATAATACTTGAATTTCTAAAACAGCTTTGGCTAAAGCAGTTTGTACAACATTTGTTCTATCAAGGCAATCGATGCAATTCACTCGAAATACACCTTTCTGTTGACATATTAAACCTTCTTTGTCGATCCTAAAAGAATTTTAATTAACTGTTTTAGGTTATACAAATCAATCACAATTATAACTTACCAGCAATACCACATGTCTTTAATGATATCTTCAATATTCGAAATCAAGAAAGAGACATTGCCGAACCTCATGCCCCGACTGTATAATTTTTCAATTGATAAACTTAAAATGTCATTTTATTTATAAAATTAACTGTACCAGTATTCGTGAAAATCAAATGAAACGTATGTGAGGTTGGGACTGTTGAAGTTGAGAATATGATTTAAATATGCATCAGCTAATACTCTTTCTTTGCCAACTTGTTCAACTAAATTTATAATAGTTTGGTGATTATAAATCGATAGTTCTTCAGCAAAATGTTTCTCAAATGCAATTTGGGTTTCTTCTTCGCCTGAAATATTTTACAATTAGCACTAATTGTTTAATAAAACATCTTTCGTTTCACCTTTGTCTAAATGAGGTGGTGGTCTATATTTGTACCCGGGTTGACTCCAAAAAACGGGTACGGATCCTCTAACTTGTATAAACGATAGGCAGTGATGAACGTATTCGACGATTTGTTCAGTTTCGACGTAATTGGCGCACTTCCCTAATTCGTCTACACCCCTTCTTTTATATCGAGTGCCTAAAAGATAAAATATTTAATTATTTCAATTAGAATCATTAAATAGCACAAAATTACCAGCTCTATCACGACTTCTGCGAGAAATTATAATGATTTTATACTCCTGAGGATGCTTTTCAACATTCCATATTAATTCTTGACTTGTCTTTTGATCATAGTCTAAAGAACACGTTTCAATTTGTACAAATCCTTGTATTATAGGAATGATCCAGTGATCAGCTAAACGATTCTATATTTTAAATAAAAATCATCAATATAAATAAAAATAATCTGTTAGTTGGATGAGAAAAATCAACCTTTAATTCAATTAAATCCAGCAACATAAATTTGTTCCAAAAAAACCTTTCATCAACTCGTTGCCATAACGGCAGATCAACTTTCAAAGTTTGAGACTGGAAATACTGACGTTGTAAGGAATTAGTTATGTCACCAGATGTGGAATAATAAAAAGAATTTGTATCGGTAAACATTTTTAACAGTTCCTACGAAATAAAGAAAAATTGAAAATTTGAATAAATCATAAATTAATAAAACACAAACTTCTGTAATTCGTTTTTCAAATTTTTCTTTGTCGCGAACCTCTTTCTGTTATTTAAAAATTGGAAATTAATTAGTGAAAGAAACTAATTTATTTTATTAAGCAAAATAATCACCTTTCGGGGTTTAACTTGTGTAGTAGCTTGTGCCGTTGCTGTTTTTATTGTATTCCAAGTCTTTTGAAATGCTTTATTCTGTGGTGGGAGTTCAGGAGATCTACATGGCGACCGAGGATCAGATTTTTTGGTAACATTATGATGTTTTTTGCACGGCTAAAAATTAAGATTAAAAATTAAAACTTTAATTACAATTAAATAATTGAAAATTACAAACCTCAAGTCCTAAATCAATTAGATCAGAATTCGAACCGCACGTTAAAGGCAAAATACCAATTTTAGTAATATTATGTACTCTGTGTCCACCTGCTAAAATCCCAACTTGGCATTGTTGTCTTATAAGAATCAACTTCTTATCCAATTCTAAAAATAAAATTTTAAAAAATGAAATTAAATAAAATCAAATAGCAAAAGCAATAAAAACCTTAATTATAACAAAATGGGAATAAAATAACGATTGAAAACAAACATTTTTCGCTCACAAAGACACTATTGATTTTAGGTTTAGTGTTTGAATGAATGATCGGTTAAGCTTCGCAGAATCTGTAATTTTTTCGTTCCGATAATTTGTTTCAGGTTTATGCTATCTCGATGCAATCTTTCTTATTGCAGCTTTTTGCTTTTTATTGCTACAACCGACTCGTTCCTGAAATACCACTTCATTTGTAAACACACACACTACTTCTAATAAAACCACGAATCAAATGATCCTGGAAATTGGATTAATCTAAGCACTCATCGAAATACTTCGTTTTGATTGCACAGTGCTAGAAGCAATATAATAAAAACAAAGTTAGGACAAAAAAAAAGTTCATTACAAACAAAATTACACGCAGTTAGTTGTAATTATATTAACTAAGATAAAAAACACATAATGGTATAATGTAATAGATTGATGCAATAGCGAAGAAACAGATGCAGGTGATGCAGACAGGAAAAAAAAACAGAAAAATAAAAAAGTAAAATCGATTTGTTGGCAAGGATAAAAGTTGTCCTTGCCAAATGTGGACAGACAAATCTCAGCATTTTTTATTTGATTTTTCTTAAATTTAAAAACGATGAAATTATTTCGAGTTTGAGATTCAAAAAAATTATATACGCATTAATCGATTCGTTTAAAAAAATGTATATAATTTATTTTATTTCCATTGCTGACATTCCAATCTGAGAAATGTTGGATGGCGAACGTGTGTCATTTTTATCTGTTCTTTCACACTATAACGTAATCTTTATTTCATATTGCATGAAATGCTGCATTTTGGACGTGTGCCAGTTACATCAAATCAAACATTTAGGGTTTTTGAATAAATAATAGCCAAACTTTAGAAATTTTGTAATCAGTGAACGCGAAGATGTACATAAGTGTCATCAGCAATGTAAAAATGTTGCATTACGCTTTACGTTATGAGTAATAACAAAGTAGCCGATAGTGTCAACGGTGCCAAACACTTTGCACGTGGCTTTTCTACAAAGCTTTTAAAACCAGTTTAGGTGTTAAAGCTAATAGTTGTGTAAGAATAAATTATAATACATTAAAATTTAAATTTAAATTGTAACCATGCGAATCCCAACTGGATAATATAAAGCAATTATATATATATATAAAAATAAAAATGTTATTGCAATATAATTAGAATTTTTTTAAAAAAATTATAATTTTTTTTTATAGTTAAAGACTACGCTTTCCAATGTAATATTCTTTTTAGCGAATTGATTTAATTTATGAATTTGTCTCAATTAGACATTCAACTTATGATTTAAGCGAATTAAATACTGTTACATTCATGAATTTTATCGGTTTTATTCATTTTCTCTCGCAAATTAATTATACTTTCATTTGATATTATTTTTAAAAATTATTTCAAGGAAAATCTATTGAATTTGATTTGATTTGATAAAAACAAAAAAGATAAACATACAACAAGTTTGATATTCACTTTGTTCATAAGCTATTTCAGTATAGATTATTTGACAATAGATCATGTGGCGACGAATATTGAATTTATTAAGAAAATTTGACCTTAAACATTTCGCGATGCTTGGGTTTTTGATCTTACCAGGATGAATTTTCACTTTGCCGACAAGTCCGTAAATAATCCCTAAACAAATTGGATCTTTAAGAGAAGATAAATCTGAGCCTGTTAAAAAAAAAAGAAAAAAAAAATTAGAAATTTATTCGTAAACTCCACTGCAGTACATTTATAATTTAAAATTTACGTTTTACGTTTTATTTTTAATTTTTAAATTTTTTAATGATGAAATCATTGGTAAAATTAATTATATAAACAATGTATGAATCACATGTCATTTTATAAACCGAGATAATTAAGTGTATATTTCAAGCGATTTATCATTTGCGAAATTTAAAATTTTTTTTAATTTTATTCAGAAAAATTCTTTTTGTTCAATATTAGTTCCGATTAAGGTAATTATTAAATTGTTATCAGTTGACTTCATAAGAATGAATGGGGAAAAAAAATTGTTAAAATGTGCTTACCTTCTCGCGGAATTAATTCACCAGTTTTTCTGTTACACCATAAACTAAACTCTTTGTCTAATATAATGTAATAATCTTCGGTCTGAATTACTTCCATTTTTCTTTTGCGGCATTAACTGTCGACATACAAATAAACATTACTGAACTTCGTCTGCCATTTGTAAAACATATCCCACAATCCAATTCAACAGCTGCTTTATTTTGAGATTAGAGGGCGCAATTCGCGGAGTTACTTTCTTTCTGTTAAACGATGTTCTCTTTTGTAACAAAAGCATAGTCAAGCAAATAGAAAACTTTAAGAATTGTTCAGTAACTTTAAGAACTTTTGTGTTAAAATCAATTTAAAAAATATTATTTTGTTAAGTTGTTTCAACATATTTTAAATTTCTTTTAATTCAAATCAATAAAATTGTAGCAAAAGCTATTAGA
Organism: Henia vesuviana; assembly: GCA_034696185.1. Taxonomy (NCBI): domain Eukaryota; kingdom Metazoa; phylum Arthropoda; class Chilopoda; order Geophilomorpha; family Dignathodontidae; genus Henia; species Henia vesuviana. The sequence continues at coordinate 94,802 of JAQFZU010000009.1, forward strand.
ATTGATTGTAGTTGCTTGTGTTTAATCCATTACTTGAAGAAAGGCAATAATTCACTTTTATTACATCAACAAAGCCAATGTCATTGAATCCGGCTTGGCAGGTTTCTAGGAATGCAAAATCCGCAAGACCAAAGACAATCAAGTGCAGGATCTGCTGCTGATTTATGGCTGCTTGATTACTTCAATGGGCTAATATAACTTTAATTTGTTCTGTGGACTAAAGAAATTGTGTAATTTTCTAAAAGTCTTTTATTCTTTTATACCTAAAATTCGAATTCTCTCCACATTTTCCACACCCTATCGACAATGAATATTTTTTATTACCCTGTTATTATTATTTGCTTTGCTTTTATGATCACAGCTATCAAGGAAACATTAACTCTTTAATCGTAATGCCGTTCTTTTATAAATTTTATCGACGAGCAATTGACATCCCCATTTAAGAATCAAAAAATCGACTTTTAAAACTAAAAGAATAGTTACAGGCGGTTTTCTAGCAATATACTTCAGCTAAAAATATCAGAAACCAATGTAAACAAAAAGCTAAGCAAACGATAATGGATGAATAATGTGGCTTGTATTTTTAATTATTTTTGAAAATGATTATTTTATTTGCAATGCACTCGAATTGTAGACGAATCTGCTGTTTTTCAAATATTAATGATTGAAATATATCTCCAGAAATATTATTATTTGTATTACCACAACTAATTAAGTTTACATTTGAATTTATAAGTATAAATTTTTCACACCAAAGACTTAAAGATTTATTTTTACAGGAACTGAGTAATAATTTCTCGTAAATAATAAAATAGTCATTAAAAATAAATATGCTCGGTTGTTTTCTCTGCTTTTATGCATCTAACTACAGTTTCTTAAATAAAATAAAATTTAAATCTAGTTTCTAGCTTAAAAAGCCCCATCTTTGTGTACCTTTAAAAAAATTAATTTTTTATTATTTAAATAAGCTTAAGGATATTTTTCTCATTTAGTAAAGATAAAAACAACTATTAAAGAATTAGAAATTTTTATCTGTTTTCTGATATCATATTGTTCCAGATCATGATAATTTTTCATATAAATAGTGAATTTATCATTTGTGGCATGATATCGATTGTGAAAACTTAATTTCAATGATTTAAAATGTGTCATTTAATAATTGATTAAATATACACATTTAATATAAAATAAATTGTTGTATTTTATCCTCCATTAAAAACAACATTAAATATAGATATATAAAGCATGGAAGGAAATATTAGTGAAAAAAGATTTAATATTTTCATGAATCAAATGTAAATGAGAATAAATGGCACCAATAAACTTCCGTAGGCAAATGATGCAAAACTGCTCGATAGAGGTTTCTGCTATCAGTCAATTACGTAAAATACGAAAAGAACAAGATGAACTTGTGCTTGCACGTTCAAAGCTATTTAATAACTTAAACCCTACGCTAAAATAAACCGACATAGATAATCTAGAAGAAAGAACGAAATCAAGAATTTACCACCAACACAATAGTCAATAACAATCAATGTCACCGAAACGAAGAACAACAAATGCTGGCGTAAAGGGAAAAGTCCCTTTGGAGTTAGTAACAAAGAAATGTCAAATAAAAATAATAGATGCATTCAAATCCCGAAAATTGCAAAAATCTCCGATCAAGAAAAAGATAAAAGATCCCATTGCACCTCCAATAAATGTTGATCAGTGTAAAGTAGAAAATACTGATGAAGAAAGTATGTATTAATAATTAACTTATACTACACTCATGTAATATTAATTACAATTTAGAACAGAGAGCTGAAGAAACCAAATTACATCAATTTGATTTGGATTGGGAATATGGACCAACTATCGGTATTTGATTTAGTTTAATACACTCTATATGCTAATAAATATCATTTTCTTGAAGGAATAACTCGTTTAGAGAGATGGGAAAGAGCCAAAAAGTTGGGACTAAATCCTCCTCAACTGGTTAAAGACATGATTTTAAAGAGCTCGTCACAAGATGTAAATAAATGGTAAATATTCTATAACAAAAAATTCTTTTAAATCTTAAGTTTTCATTAAAAGCTTATTTTTTTGTTACAGTGTTTGGGATCAGAAATATAATGTATTATGAAATATATTTTATGATTTGTTACGTTTTGAATGTTTATTAAGTCTATTGTAATTATATGCATGTTAATACGAATATCACAGATTTTTTTAAATCATAATGCTAATCAATGTGATTTGTTATTGGAAAATATCATTTTTGAAAATTGAAGAAAAATCAAAAAATATTTCAGTATTCAATAATTGAATTTTCGAGAAAAATAAATTGATCAAACATGTGCTCTGGCCTTATTCTGACGGTTGTCCATTACACTTTGCAGTCCTTAAAAATGCAGAAAGTATTATAATTTCTTTTAAAACCGTCTTCCGTTAAATTCAAACCTAATCATAATCTCATAACACGATTGCAATTGCGACAACGAATAACTACTGATTTTTTCTAACTCCGCACTCCACACTGGTGTAATCATCAAACACCTTCTCGTAGCCGCAATGGTTGACGCTGCTATTAGTGATGGTGGGAAACGAGTGTGTAACATTTCTAAAAAATATAAAATTTTAAGAAAATATATTTAAATTGAAATTATTTTGCTAATCTATACCTTGTAACGAAAGCTGCATAAAGTAATCGAGATAATAAGTAAACTTCCTCAATGGTTTCACATTCGAACTGGGGTTATTTGATGATTCATAAGATGTTGCTTCTGCCGAAAAATAATCGACGAAATGTGACACAGTTGGAATCATAATGTACCAGTTGAAAAAGCCTAAAACCGTCAATTCCATCTTTATAAACTCTCTGATAGGGTAATTAAATTTTGGAATCATTGAATTTAATTGTGAAATTCGTGGTGTGTATTTATAGTTGTCTTCAACTTTGGCTGTTGAATGAAATGTATTCATTATTAACATTAAAAGCAACAATAACTGCAGTGGAAATTACCAGCAATTAATAAACAACTTGCAGCTATGAAAGTTAGATGACGCACGCACAAATCATGACTATCCATGAAATAGTCTAATAGATACACAGCCAAATAGACAGTCGTTCTTCTTAAATGTAATTCGCCTGCTGTTGATAATAACCAATCGACTAGAGATGGTCGCTCCTGTAATTGCGGTGATCTTCCAAAATATTTGATACCTTTTTTCTCTCTTTCACGCATTATTTCAATAATATCTGTTGCATATTCCGTCATCCACCAGTGCTCTGATAACATTGAAATCAAGTTGGTGTCTTATACTAAAAGGTCACTTCGGCTAGTAAATCTGTAAATTATATGTTATTGTAAATATTTTCATTTTTCTTTAATAATTAGTATACTTTTATTCTGCCGAACTCCTCTAAGCCAAATGATACCAACCGATTACCACTCCACCATCATTCCCATCGTACCCTAGTGCAAGTTAAGTTATTAAAAAATTATGAAATTTGAATTAATATTCAAATTTCTAACAAAGTTGTAAACGAATGAATAAATAAAAATAACAAATTTATGAAGTTATTAAAACCACATTTCTAAATTACTAAATGGTCATTTTCATACTCCCTTCTTGCCCAGACCCAAATAATCGAAACAACAAGTCCAGGTGGTATGGACGTAACCGATAACATTGGTAAATTACATTGAAACAATTTGTTTGGTGGACATTTAAATTTTAATAATTTCAAACAAGACATTAAGGATCGAGAAATTTCCGCTCAGGGTATTATTATTTTCGACTTTGAAACCACCTTTTACAAATTTCTGATATTTGAATCTGGTTCATTTCGCGCAAAATGCTGACACCGAAGAATTTATACGATAGCCATAAATGGTCACGAGAGGTCGCTCATTTAACGCGATCGGTTTCCTTTTCCTTTTGACAATTCGGCATTCTCGTTATCGGCTTTTCTTAAGCTAATTAATATAATGTCTTACAAATCACGTAAGTTGGTTCAATTTGACTTTTCATTCATTACATCTCAATGCAGAACATTTATTCATTCGGTAACATTCAATACAACGAAATCGGCATTTTGCTGATGTGGGCGTATCTCAAAATAAAATAGTTATATTTGAAATTTTAAAATAACTTATCGAAAAATCCAGTATCGAAAATTTATTTAAAGTCAATCTTATATTCAATTTTGAATTGCTTTGAAAGTTTTTTTTTTAACCCAAAAAAATGTGCATAATTTTCAAGGGTTCACGAATGACCATCAAAAATTTTAGTATTGGAAAATTATAAAATTTTATTAACAATATATAGCTGGAGAAATTCAAGAACGAGAAAATAAGGTTTGACTATAAATTTAGCTGTTACCAGTTGTATAAATAGAAAATGCAATGGCCTTTTGACACATTTTATGTAAATCCTTTTTCTCTCACCTATAGGAAGCATATTTGCTACGTTACCGAGAACGCAACGAGGCGTACCGATTGTAATAGGTGGCGATCCCAAAGGAAAAAATTTCCTTTATACGAATGGAAATAGCGTTATCATTCGCGACATTGCGGTTTGTTATATAGTTTCGATACTATTTTCAATTTTGTATTATTTATTTTCAAATTCTAGAATCCGGCGATTTCTGAAATTTATACCGAGCATTCGACATTAACTACCGTTGCCAAATATTCTCCTAGTGGATTTTACATTGCTTCCGGTGATCAGAGTGGAAAAATACGTATTTGGGATACCACTCAGAAGGAACATTTGCTCAAAAATGAGTTTCAACCGATTGCCGGTACAATCAAAGATATTGCGTGGTCGGCGGACAGTCAAAGAATGGTCGCTGTGGGAGAAGGCCGAGAACGGTATCAAATAAATTTTTTGATAAAAGAAAAGTTAAAAAGATTTTAATTTTGGTTTTAATTTTATTTAGGTTTGGTCATGTTTTTATGGCCGATACTGGAACTTCCGTCGGTGAAATCTCAGGGCAAAGTAAAACGATGAATTCTTGCGATTTTCGTTCGTCGCGACCATTTAGGATCGTAACTGCTTCTGATGATAACACTGTAGCATTTTTTGAGGGACCACCTTTTAAATTTAAATGCACAAAACAGGTAATCATGAAATGTAATTTGAAAAAAAAAATTTTTTATTTAATAAATTGAAATAGGATCATGCAAGATTTGTGCAAGCTGTGAGGTTTTCTCCCGATGGAGAAAAGTTTGCGAGTGTTGGATTTGATGGAAAAGTATATTAAAATGAAAATGATGTATTTGTGTAGCATCTCAATATTGGTTTAATGTTATAGGTTTTCTTGTACGAAGGCAAAGATTCAGAAAAAATTGCTGAATTTGGCAGTCCGGCACATAAAGGAGGAGTTTATGCAGTAAGTTTTCCTTATTTGTTTATTTTGAATAAAAACAAAATATAATTTTATAATATATTAAAAAAATGAAACTTTGAGGTCGCATGGAGTCCAGATGGAAAGCAGTTGCTTACGGCCTCTGGTGACAAATCGTGCAAATTGTGGGATGTAGCAACAGCAAGTGTTGTAACGTAAGAATATATTATTTATTTAAATAAATTTGTATTTGAATTTTATGGGCTATAGGTCGATACTTATTACCATCAATACAAGTTTGGATAAATGTTACTATTTAAATCATTTTTATAATATATTCATTAATTTTAGTATTAAAATTAAAAGAAAAATTAATGGTCAGTTGAAATGAATTTTTTAACATTTGTGAGAAACGTTTTTGACACTCAATTTGTGAACTGCATCAACTTAAAGCCAATAGAATATGTTACGAGTTATAATGCATTTCTTTTTAAATTTTATTTAGGGAATTTCCTATGGGGCTAGAAATCGATGACCAACAAGTAAGCTGCTTATGGCAAGGTCAATATTTACTCTCGGTCTCCTTATCGGGATTCATTAATTATTTGGATATTAACAATCCAAGCAAACCACTGAGAATTGTTAAGGTAAATTTTTAATTTTTATTATTCTTTATTAGGTCTATTGCGTTGTTTCTGGCATTCAATTTTGAGTAAAATGCAATTTTACATAACTAAATTGATAAAAGCTCTTTAAATGAATTAAAGAGCTTTTATTCTGTAGGAAATTCTGGCGAAAGTATAGATGTTCATTATTCTAATAAGGGTTTGAGCATAGATTGCTGGAAAGCATTTTTAAAATTCTCAAAACTAATTACTTCTTTTATATAGCTATCTATTTCCATAACTAATGCCGTATAGAAGGTTATTTTTAGGTTTCATAAAGGGTAAACTTTGTTCACGGCTCTAACGCTAAAGAATGACTAGAAAAGTTGTAGACAATAAAGGCTTTTTCGCGTAGGCGTACTTAAGTACTCTTACAAATGATGTTTCTAAGGATCTGTGTTTAGCAACAGTTGGCGGAAGTAGTCTCCTACTGTTTCTTTGACATAAAAAACAAGTAATTCTGTTCTTTTTTTCTAAAATTACGCTCTATTATTATAGGATCACATGTATAATGTAAACAAGTTGAGGGTTATTTCTAACAGTTCACTTGCCTGAAAAATATATGATGAAAAATTTAAGAAAATTTTTTAGTTTTTATTTTGCTATTTGATTTAATCTTTGCGGATTAATATTAGAAGTTAAATTCTCGAGGGCATATACTTTAGAACATTAATGCTCATTAGAGTAAATGCAAATGTCTACATTGGTTTCGGTACCCGGTCATTATCATTTATCACAGTTAATGAATATCTTCAGATGAAATTGCTTTGTAATCCTAGTGAAACGTGTTGCTATTGGCAATTGCTATTTTCGAACTTCATTTGAAACGTGAAATAAATCTTGGATATTTACTTTTGGTCAATGATACCATCATTACTTTCATCTGTCTGAATCAAACTAATCAAATAAAAATATTATAATTTGAGTAAAAAGTTTTTTAGAGCACGCAAATAGCATATTTTTGTAGGAATGAAGTAGGAAGGATGTTGTTCAGCTCATGGAAGTGTTGTTCAGCTCCGATCTTAATTTCATTGAGTAGTTTGCATTGGAAAGGCTAAGACTCTCTTGATAAAAGAAATATTAGGCTATTAATTGTCATTGAAATAGACAACTGAAATCCTATGAAGTTTTCTGTCGCTCGTTTGAAAGCCATCTGGATTGAAAGCCAAGAAAATTTTATTTTGCGTGGGTTCATCAGTCAAGACAAGATTAAGTTTGTTGCGATGTTTTTCAGACCTAAGAAACCAAAATGTTTCTTATGTTAAAACCTCAAATGTTTAGATCGCTGCAATTGTTATAAATGAATTTTAATTATCTCTTAAAAATTAAAAAAAATTAGATTTATATAATAATAATTTTAAAATATATTTTTTAGGGTCACAATAAATCGATAACATCACTAATTTCTACTCCCGACAAAAACACACTTTATACTGGAAGTCACGATGGTTATATCACATATTGGGATGTAGCATCGGGTGATTGCGACCGTATTTCTGGCAGAGGACATACAAATCAAGTTCAAGACATGACCATCAGTAGCGATTCTCTTTACACTTGCGGAATGGACGACGTAGCGAAGAGTGCTAACATTGGCACCAAAACATACACGTGAGTATTTTGCAAAAATATTTTTCTGCTAAATTATAAATGAATAAATAAATATCGATAGAAATGGTTTAAATTTTCCATTCCGTGTGGTAATGACCTCTAAAAATAATTTCTGGAATGATGAGCTTTCACACTGAAACTTAATCATTGCTGACCTTGTTTTATGCACAATCACCTGTTTAATAAACATGATATTTTTTACTCCGAATAATGAATCTATAATTAGTTTTTGATTCAGCTTGAGAGAGGCGCTTAAGAGGGAAATTGTGCAAAAGGCGCCGTGAAATGTAACTAAACCCACTTGAGTTTTTCATTAATACTAATTAAAAAAATGGAATTCAATTTCGAATAAATTGTTCTTTCTCGTATTGCGTTGGAAGACGCTGGAAGATCGATTTAACTCGTTCCTCGTATTGAAGTGTCTCAATGGCTTTTTTTATTTTCGGATTTGGAAAATTAATTACTTTTTTCACTCCTTTTACATAGCACATGGGAAACTAAAATGCAGTCGCAACCCCGGGGAATTCATATTGTTGATGATTCGTTGATTGCTGTAGCAGGTATTAACGAGGTAATAATCTAATTCGATTATTGGTATTTTAAAAATAAACTGGTTGTTTTTAATTGTAAGTTTAAAGGCATTTGACATTTTGTTTTTCTGCATCCACAAAATAATTCAGTGTTTTTAAAAATAAACAAATACCATATTACAAATGTTTACATTTTGTGCAGAAAAATAGAAGTGCAAATTTAGTTTTGAACTTTAAAATTTAAAAAATAATGCACTAGTAAAAAGCTAAAACTCAATTAATTTTTTCTCGGAATTCAAACTTTTAATTTTAATTGACATTTTTTTTTTTTTTAAAAAAAGAAAATTCGATTTCGTTTATTAAATCTGCATTTAAATAATTAATTTAGTTTAATTTCAAATGCAAACTTTACAAATTTTATTTATTATATGGTATTTTAAAATGGATTTTATGTTAATTTCTTTAGTTAACAGTAATTCAAGACGGGCTGAAAAAGTCCACGCTTCCAGTCGATTACGAAGCCACTTGTGTTTGTATTAATCCAAAGGAGATGGAAGTTGCCGCAGGAGGTGGGCTGGTCAGTACATTTCAAACATATTTGTTTACTATTGCAGAACTTGTTGATAATTAAGGACAGTTAAAAAATAAATGAAATCCTTTTACAGGTAAACCAGGTAAATCTTCTAGCTGTTATCAGTAAGCAGCTTGACGAGTGATTTTTAACAAATACTAGCTTTTGTTTCGAAATAGCTAAAGTTGAATAATCTTTAGGGTTAGCGGCGAATTGATTGTCTATTTTTTTTTATTAAAAACCATATAATATAATGAATTCGAATTTAGTTTTTCTAATCATGCATTTTAAATATCAGCAATTTATATTTATTTTTGCTTTAATTCACACTTAATATTGAATTCTTATTTTTATAAATTTGCACGGATGAGGAAGTGTGATTTTAATGCATACAGATTTTAGCTATCGCTATTGTTGATTGATTACTAATAATAGTAAATGCCATTAAATAGCAACATCACTAATTTACTCATTTCAACATCCGCTAATTGTTGACACATGTCTAATTCCATTCTTAGGATAACAAGGTGCACATTTACAAGCTAAATGGACACACACTCAGCCATAAGATCTCGCTTAATCATGTGGGAGGGGTCAACGATGTCAAATATTCTCCCGATGGACAATATTTAGCCGCATGTGATACTAACAGGAAAGTGATTGTGTATCGTCTTCCAGGATATGAGGTAAGAATTCAAAACTATAATATCGATGGCTATGTAAATATTGTGTAGGTGGAGAAATTTTATATGCAACAAATGCTGAGGAATTTAATTTCTTTTAAAGAAAGCGCATAATCAAGAATGGGGATTTCATACAGCGCGAGTAAACAGTATTGCTTGGTCACCTGATTCAACGATGGTTGCCAGTGGTAGTCTCGATTGCAATGTAATTATATGGAGTATGAGTAACCCTATCAAGCATATCATAATCAAAAGTAATTTAAATCATTCTTAAAATAGTTTTTTTTTTTTGTTTATACATTTTTTTTTAAAAGATGCTCATCCTCAATCACAAATCACGCGTGTTGAGTGGCTGGATAATTCGACTGTTGTGTCTGTAGGTCAAGATTGCAATACAAAAATTTGGGAAGTTTCTTTTACCAAGTCTTAAAGAAAATAAATGAACGTAAGGAATTATTGCTATTGAAGTGAATTTTTTTTCTTGTGTTTGGAAATTTATTTATCATTATTTGTACATGCTTAAATGCATTTTCATTATATCATGTTTATTAATGTGGAAATTTGCATTTAAATTTAAAAAAACCAAATATGTTGATTAATTGTTTAATTAATTCGTTGTAATCCTGGTTTTGGAAAAACTTAATTTTTTATTTTAATGCCTTATTAATCCAAATTTATATTAAAAGACAATTTGTAATGAAATTATATGCATTAGCAAATATATTTCTTTTATACAAAAGGAATGTTAATTTTTAACAAAAATATTTTATAATCAATTTTTTTGAAGTTTCTTTGTACTTTTTTAGCCAGAAACTGCTCTAAAAATAAATAAATTAAAGCAAGATAAACAAATTTGTAATCATTTTTATCAATTTCGAAAATTAAAAAACAAATTAATTAAAATGTCGTACAACTCATTAAGTGTGAAATAACAGTTTGTAAAAAAACCGACTTATTTACATTTTTATTTTTCTTAAACATCGAATCTTCGGATTAAACAGAAAAAAATAAAACCACATGTGTTTTGCATACAGAAAAGTAATAAATATTTTTCTTTTCAAAATTGTTCTCATATTTAAAAAGGAAAAGAAAACAAAATAATTGTTTTTTTTAATTTTATACAATAAAAACATTCCCACAACGATTAGAATTTTGTTTTGTATTAAGAAAGTGCATTAACTTTACACCACATATAGAATAGTAAGAAGACGTGTAGAAATTACATAACTACTTCTTTGTACCTATAAATCTCAAAACCCCGAGTGGTCGAGTAATTTAAGGTCAGGGCCAGACTCCAGTTCCCTTTCAAACATCGTACGAAGGGGGTATATTGCAACGAGCCCATTGGATAATGCAAAAGTCATCAGTTGCTATGCGAGTAGTGAACGTGACTGAAAGCAGCAAGGCCGAGGACTTTGTAATTTAGGGCCCAAAATGACAGTTATCGTAACTTAGGGCGTTGTTATTTGATAATGAGTAAAATTAGAGCTTCTAAAAATTAAATGATTATAATGTAAAATATAATTTTCTAAAGAAAAAATTTATTTTGAACTTTAGTGACTCATTTAGAAAATTTATAAAAATTGTTATAATTTTTTATTAATGATATTATTTTTTTATGTAACTCATTGAATTACAAACTTCTTATCGATAGCTTTTTCTTATCGTAAATAAATTGATCAATGGTATAAATTTTGCTTTTATCAAGTCAATTTTTTTTTGTATTCGGTTGAATGTCATTTTAATATATTTTTATAATCAATTGAAAATTTAGAAAATCTAAAAGAATTCAATTCATTTTCTATTGGTTCTCGGTTGTATGTATTTTCTATGAACACCTTCGGTTGCATTACTGAGGTAAAGGGCGGAGCTCTTTTTATTAAACTTTTCGTTGACGTCATTAACAGCGCGAGTCATTTGGCCCACGTGATTCAAGTTACGAGTGGCCAAAAAACGAATCCAATGAGCCGCTTGCTTCACAAATCTTGAAACAACCGAGCTGGAAGCGAGTTCTCACTGCAGCCTGAAAAGTCTTTGATACAACCGGCGAGTGGCTTAGTTATCAGTAAGTGAAAAAACAAAATTGCATTTTGTAATGTTATTGTTATCCTCATTTTCATTGATATTAATTGACATTGACCTAGAGTTTTTATATCAGTTATCGAACTTTGCAATACAATATACAGTTTATTATTCGCTACTTAACCGCAATTGTTTTAGTTAATTGATTTTTTCAAGTTTGAAAACTATGACTTAATTGAGCTCAACTTACTTGCAATTTCGAATGCATTTTGTTAATATTGAAATTTTTTTTTTTTTTAATTTCTATACAAAACTAATTCAATACAAGTTCTAACACGAAATTTAGGAATAATGAAAAGCAAAAAAAAAAAAAACCTATTTCTGCCAAGTTATTAGTGGAGATAAGGTGACAACTTCAATAAACTACGATTTGAGCTTTCTTTTATTGGATTTTATTGTAGTTGATTCAATTTAAAAGGCGGCTGCCTGGAGTTATCACAAGTCTAGTCGAATTCATAGAACTAATTTAACACAAAATAGATTGATGATTTCCCAGAAGGACGAAAACTGATAATCGCTTTTATTAGAATGTTGTAATGGATTTTTTTGAGATTCAATGATGCACACATTCAAATTAGCTTTGTCAAAGAAAAACTTTTATTAAACTTTTATTTTCAAAGGAAAGCAACGCCAAGCTTAGCTTGTTTACAATTCACATTTTCTTTGCAGGAAAGATGAATCGCGCTTTCAAATTACTTCTTTTAATCTTTAGCTTGATCGCTATTAGCAGGACCGTTTCGATGAAAAATTTGGTAAGTGTTTATTGTTACTCGGAACTCGAATTAAACGATTAAATAAGAAAATGTTTTTTTTTTAAATTGATAGTTAAATGCGGATGGTCGATTTTCTAGAAGTTTAAGATCTAATAGTAAGTGATTATCTCATTAAATATTTAAATTTTTATTTTAAGGTTTAAATTTATCATTTATATATTTTTAGACGTTCACGGCCGTGAAAACCATGACCCGACTCCACATTACTTATTTATGAAAAAGAAACCCCCCAAGCATTTCGCTGTCGATTTGCATGACAATCGGATAATAGAATGCGAAGCTGGTGGAAGCCCACCTCCAACCATTTATTGGCTAAAGAATGGGCGGCCAATTTCAGTCGTAAATAATTTACTTACTAAAATAATATATTGTGAAAAATCTTTTACAAAATATTTTTTTAGAATCCCCAAAATGAAGTAAATAATGCTATTTCGGAAGTGTACACGCCGATATTGGGTATTGGATCAACAAAATCTAAACTTTTTCTCGATTGCTTTGGGCCGCAAGATGAAGCTGAATATACTTGCGTTGCTGAAACGCCTTATCAAGAAGTTAGTGCGAATTCACGAGTTTTTGTTAAAGGTAAATTGATTGAACCGATGATCAATTAAACTTATTTATATAATTATTAATATTTTAGAAGCTAATCCAGTGCAACGTAATTCAATGTGTGTTTCGACCAAGAAATCAATAGGTAATGCAAATTTTTTTTTTTTTAATTTTAAATAAAAAATTTATACCTATTTTCAGATACGCCTGCAAGAATTACAATGTGGACGGGCAATATATTGGAAAATATGGGCAATGATGTATTACTTTTTTGCCGAACATTAGGAAGTCCAGCTCCGAAAATTACATGGCTTGTTAATGACGATCCTATTGATAATAATGCGAAATATCAGGTAGAAAGTAAAAGAAAGTTAAAATAGGAATTTATTTATTTTGTTTTATTTATTTGTAGTTGCAAAGAAATGGAGATTTATTGGTTCGGCATATTGATTGGAATGATATGGGAGAATATAAATGTATTGCGGAAAATTCTGTTGACAGGGATTCAGCAGAAACTTTTCTATATCCAGTCAAAGTATGAATTATTCGTTTTTGTTTTGTAAATTTGAAATTTACGATTTTTTTTTTTAGAATGAGGATGAATAGATTTGTAAGCTTGAAATTTCTTTTGGTGTTTAATAACAGTTGATATGATTCTGTTTTTAAATTGCCTGAGAGTTTCTGGTTTATTTTTAATAACTTTGCCGATCTCCATTGTATACCTCATTTAATGTCAAACAGCCATTCGTTTCATTTTATTTCTGTAAAGTAAATTTGTATATTTATTTAATTATTTATTTCTTTTCTTAATGTTTTGTGTATATTTTGTTTGAATTTAAAAATCAGATTATTGTATTGATATTGTAATTTTTCTGAATGAATTAAAAGTTTCTTAATAGTCAGCTGAATTTATGAAACCTGATTACAAAAATAAAATACGCTATTAATAAATATGCTAATTAATAAATAAAAAAAAGCATTAACAAAGCAAAATATAATATTCTTTAATGCAAAATCTATCAAAGACTTATCTTAACAATTATTATCAATGAATTCCCGGATATTATCTAATATTCCTAGTTTTAAAAAAACAATTTTACATATTCAATATCTTAAAAAATTGCTGCGAATTAGCTTAAAGTGCAATGCAATTAATTTTTTTAAATTGTTAAAAACATATCAGTTTTATAGGATAAGTTGATTGTAATCTGACCTCCGCATTTATAGTAAAAAAATATTTTTTTCTATATTTTAATTATGCCATGTCAAAAGCCGCTCTTTGATTATTGCTTTGAACATTTTTTTTGCACTATCTCCTATAAGTTATCTATTTGCACAGAAATCTCTATATAAATATACTACCTTTACATTAATGCCTTTCCTTCTTTCATAAAGATTTCAATTGCATCTAGGTCTAGCTGGGCAGTAGTAACATACAACATCACTAGATGGCAGCATCAGAATGATAAAATGGAAGCGCGCTTCATAATAATGTTCATATTATTCATTTAATTTAAGAATCCCATTTTCAAGCAGCGCAATCTAAATATGTTCTTATCAAAAGGTTTTCACAGATTTTATGTTTTAACTACATCACGTATCTTAAGGTAATTTATCTACTTATAAAATAACTTATACTAGTAAACAAATTAGCTAAGCTTCGAATAGGTACTCAACTAATGCCAAAACAAATGACACGAAAAACGATTGCCCCGCAAAACGTGAAACAATTCAAATTCCCAAACGCATTGATCGGTATGAAATAAGGAAATATATTTATGTTTTTATTTAATTTTTATTTTTTTAAATATGAAAAGGAGCCCCACAGCTATTTTGGAAGCTTTGGCCAGTACTGTTTCCAGAGTATGTTACTCATTCAATTATTTCATTTTCAACTTATTTTGGTTATTTTATCTAGGATTATACAGCGCCTCACTACAAATATATCGATGACCCATTTTTTATTCCTTCAAGTCATACTGCTAAAGTAATTTTATTTCTTAATTTAGAAAATCATAAATATTATAAAAATATATTTTATTAGCGTTCATATGCTTTGTCCAGAGAATCTGGTCGTAAAGCTGCTCGTTGGATTTTCAATCAAAATCCAAAGTTGTTTGAAATTGTTGAGTCTGATCCAAAAATAGAGGTAGTTTGTTCGTAAATTAAAAGTAATAAAATTAATTTCAATTACTTTTGTTTAGGCATTTTTACCACTTTCAACTTACGACGAAAAAAGTGATGTCAGTGAAGACACTTTAAAACAATGCATAGAGAAACGACGGGTGGAAACATCGAATACTGTTTATCAACTTTTAAAACAAAAAAATATCACAATTGGATCAGAACTACAGCAATCTTTGTTAGAATTATTTTGTTTTCATAATTCGCAAGAACCTAAAAACGAAGATGACTTTGAAGAGAGATGGTTTGAATTACCACAGAAGGAAAAAAGGAAGATTTGGCAGTAATAATAAAATAAAAATACTATTATTTTAAAATCTTTTTACATTTTAACTTTAGAGACGATGGTTTGGCTGATCAGTTATTTAATAGCATAGAAGTTAAAACAGCTGCAGCATATTGTGTGATGATTCGGGGTTTGGCCAAAGTAAGCACAATTTAAGATTTAACTAAACACAATTTGTGTAAAATTGTATTTTGTTTGTAGTATTTAGATGTGGACCGCGCTTACAATTTATATAAAGAAATGCAAGAAAAGCAATTATTCACTGATGTGACAACATATAATAGTTTAATTAGTATATGTAGTTATTTGAGGGATTCCAGCGAATTAAAATGGCACTTGTGTCATGTAAATTGACATAACCAATACAATATGCAGTCGATTTCATAAGAATTATACTTTAGGAATTACTGACAAATATGCAGAGAGAAGGGGTTATACCAAATCTTCAAACTTTTAATTCAGTTTTAGAAGTGTTGGGTAGAATACGTAAATGGCGAAATGCAATGAAATTATCCCTGGAAACAGTAGGAGAAATGAAACAGCTTGGAATAGGTAAGTGATATAATTTCCAATTATAATAAAATTATTAGAATAATATTTCACTATTAATTTCTCAGAACCAAGTTTGGCAACTTATGCTTTTTTACTAAATGTTCATTGTAAAGAAAGTAAGACTTAGTTAGCTATTGATTATTTTATAGAAACTTCGATTAATGACTTTTAACTTTTTAGATGGACCAGTCAGTACAATATTGTACGATATTATGAACCAACTTGATGGCAAAGAATTGCAAATTCGAGATTCAAGAGATAGTAAAAAAATATTTTTTAAAAAACTTTAATTTTATATGAGTTATAAGCATTTTGTTTCAGTTATGTTTTTTGTGACTGCTATGGCTGTCGTAAGTTATACTTTAGAATTTTTGTTTAATTCTTAGATTTTACCAATAAACTAAAATTTCAGTGTCACAATCATCTCATGGATAAGGACTTGGCTTTAAGAATTAATGATTTACTAAATATAGGAAACAATTACCATCTCCTGGGTGAGTCTGTCAGAGAATCGATCTATTTGTAAGTTGCAATGAACTCTTAGTAATTCTACAGTCCAACTTTAACAATTTTATTTTCTGTTTCAGCCAGCGATTATTTTCGGTATTATGTTTTGCTGATTCGTTGGATAATTTTATGGCTTTTTATAGAAAATACGTTCCAAATGTATTATTAATTCATCTCATACGAGTTTTAATAATTATTTGCAATTTTTTAATTTAGATTTATACCCCTGAGAAAAGTATTTATCAAGACATAATTCAAACAATTTCATTAAATTCTGCTTGGGAATACATTCCCCAAATATGGACTGATATTGTGGCATATGATCACTTTCATAAAGAAACAATATTACAAAGTATTTTGAAAGTCGTTGGGGAAAATGCTGTAGAAGGCCAAGTACGAATATAGACTTTAAAATCTATAATTAATTAAAAAAAAAATTTTTTTAAGTTGCAACAACAATTTTTTGAAATTGCTTGGTATATCAAGGAAAGATTAGATGCTCAAGTTGATGAAAGAATTCGTAACATTATCAAGTAATAAAATTTTAATATTTTTCTTTTAATTAGTAATTATTTTATTGATAGTTGGACGGGAGAAATGTTGAGTAATATAATGCAAGCATGTATGAATGCCAAACAATTCGATAAAGCTTGGTAAAATGATTTCAATGTTGAATTTAACGCCTTGGTAGTTAATGTAAACATATTTTTAAATACTTCTAGGGAGATATTACAGCAGTGTAAAAATGACGAACTAAAAATTGTTGGACATTTAAAGTAAATCAATATCATATTCTATACTCTCAATATTATTTGAATTCCAGTTTTTTTCTTTGAAATTTTTAAAAATAATTAATAACTTTGATGTTAACAGATTTTTTCAGGTTAATTATAAATTTTTTATTTATATTTTTCTATTTAATTTCATTAGTGAAAAGGTTCTTAACACTTTTTTAAACTCGTGTGTCGAGGACAACGACTTGAAAAAGGCTATGGTACATTGATCCAACTTAACGTGTTGAGATTTTTTAAAACACATTTTTTAAAAATTTATTAGGCTTGTTTAAGGTATATTTCTGATGCTGGATTGTCGAACACGAAGTATGCGGACGTTGTTTTCAAATTACCGCTAACAGACAATGAAAAGTATCAAAATCTGAGTTAACAATAATTAATTTAAAAATAAATTTTCCATTGTTTTATCTTAGGAGTAAAGTTCGTCACTTAATGAGTAGCCAAGACTTCTTAAAACTGTCAGTAGATAAGGAAGAATAATTTTAAGGAAATGTTTATAATTAAAAATCTCATTTGATTAATATTGTTTTTTATTATCATTCTTTTTTAAATATAGTTTTCACACACTACAACATGTAATTAATTAACCTTGAACTGTTTGCCTTAAAAGTGAGCTTATTGTAACCTAAGGACTGTTGTACTTTTCCACAGATTTAAAAAAAAAATTTTCCATTTCATCCCATCCAGATAACATTCTAATAGATACCTTTAGGCTACAAATTCCCAATTTTTTTTTGGCCATTTTAGAGGTCATTCATAAAGGCGGAGATAGTTGGTACGTCAGATATTTATAAATTACAATAATATTGAAAATAATTTTTTTTAAATTTAAAATAATTCTATTTTTAAAAAAAGATCCCAATACCTAAATTTAAGCTTTTATTTTACATTCAATTAAATTAAATGCATTACACATTGAGGGTTATCATGTAGTGATTTTGAAGCAAAAAATCAGATATAAATTGATTATAGGAAAATTATTTACGCGCTTAAATAGTAATAAACATATATTAATACTAACGAGGTGCCGTGGCAATCCTCGTCGTAGTTGCATCACCCTGCAACCTGCTGCCGCGAACTCCCCATGACTACTTCACTTAGCTGACATCATGAATGGACTGGCCCCTCACAACACGTGTTTGGACTTTGAAGTTTAATTTGAGGAATTCAGATTTAGGAGATTTTTATTCGCATATCGTGAGTTCAGACACTTAAGGCAACATAGGCCTATATAGACCGCAGTCAGCCCGCGTGTAGTCAGTGAAGATAGCATCGATTATTGAGGGAAAGTTTTCTGGGCATTTAAACTATTGGATGGAGACAACAATTTAGCCCCGGAGCTTAAAGTTAGACGTTCAACTGAAACCACTCCAACACTTGATACTTTCGGATTGACGTGGCACCATAAAATCATTGCCATTTGCCATACGGCTTTAAACCGGCCGCTTGAAAATGTGCTCGCTAACGGGGGCATTACGTTTGGCACCGAAAAGCATTGTGCATTTAACTAAAAACACTATCACCACAAGTAGTTACAAATTATCATTTGCTACTCGCTCTGAATTAAAAACTGCACGAAGAGTTATCGTTAAAATGGGAAGTTCAGTTATAACACGAGAAGATGAATGCGGCCTTGCCTTGGGTCGATTAGCATCTATTGTAGAACAAGTAAGTTTGTAAATTTCTTTTTCGGTAATTTATTTTACGCTTCTATTTCATAGTAAATATATTGAAACAGGTGTCAGAACTACAACACGAAGGAAGGGAGTTTCTTATGGTGACAAGTGGGTCAGTAGCTTTTGGCAAGCAGAAATTAACCCACGAATTTCTTATGTCAATGAGTATGCGCCAGACATTGTCCCCAAAAGATCCCTTTAGAGCAGTAAGCAAAGTCTTTAAGAGTAAATAAACGTAAATAAATGTACGTAATTATGTACAACAGGGACGTCCCAGTGTGGAGCCTCGGGCAGCTGCAGCTGTGGGTCAGTCAGGTTTGATGTCATTGTACGAAGATATGTTTAATCAGTACGGACTGCAAATTGCTCAAGTAAAAATTAAAAATATTGTAATAAATTTTTTTCACTGATAAAACATAATTAGGTATTAGTTACGATGTCTGATTTTTATAACGGTGAAGTTCGAAAAAATTTAATAAGTACGATATTTGAGTTGCTCCAACTGAATATCGTACCGATTATCAACACCAACGATGCAGTTACTCCACCACCACCCGATACCAGCGATCCCACACTCGTGGTTCAACACAGTGATAGCGAAGTAAGTGTAAAAGAATAAAGAAATACAAAACTCGTCGACGTCATTTGAAAATAACTAATTATATCAGGTGTTGGGTATACATGACAATGATAGTTTAGCATCTAGAATTGCAGTTGAAGTTGGAGCTGATATTTTAATATTAATGTCTGACGTTGATGGAATTTTTACATCACCACCAAACACCGAAGGGGCTCGCCTGCTGCACACCTACTGTCCAAACACGAATGGTGCGATTCAATTTGGGAAGAAAAGTAAAGTTGGTACAGGAGGAATGAAATCTAAAGTAAACAATACTTTTTTTTTCATAGTAAAATGTTATCTTAAAAATTTTATATTTAAAAGGTACAATCGGCACTTTGGGCACTCGATAAAGGCACTTCGGTTATAATTTGTAACGGGATGGAACATCGCGCTATTACTGGAATAGTTCATGGAAAGAAAATAGGAACTTTTTTCACTCTCGATAAGAGTGCGGGCATTCCAGTGGATTTAGTTGCAGCTAAAAGTGAAAATTATTACAAATATTGCATCGAAATCCCATGTTTTTTAAAAATTTAATATTAAATATTTCAGCTAGAGAAGGTGGTAGGACACTTCTCTCTTTAACTTCAGAACAACGAGCTAATATGATCCATCATATGGCCAAATTATTAATATCGAGGAAAGCTGAAATTTTAGAAGTCAATGATAAAGATGTGGAAGAAGCGAAACGACAAGGTATTTTAAATTTACAAGAATGTTACACGTATATATTGATGACTTAATTTTAGGATTAGACGCATCGCTTATCTCACGGTTGACTCTAACACCCAGCAAATTAAATTCTCTCGCACGAGGCTTGATACAAATCGCCAATTCCTCGTCTAATATTGTTAATCGTGTTTTGCGAAGGACAAAATTGGCTGACGGAATGGAATTGCAACAAATTACTGTACCGATAGGAGTTTTATTAGTAATTTTTGAATCTCGACCAGATTGTTTACTTCAAGTATTTTTCATTAGCTCATATTTTAAATTTTTAAATTAAATTTCATTAAATGTATCGTTCAGGTGGCAGCTTTGGCTATAAGTTCCGCCAATGGATTACTCTTGAAAGGAGGGAAAGAAGCATATTATAGCAATAAATTCTTACACTCTTTAGTAATCGAAGCTCTGAATATTTGCAATGCTTCCGATGCTATTTGCTTGGTAATATAATTTAATTTAAAAATATTTAAAAATCAATTTTCTTAACTTAAAGGTCAGTACCCGTGAAGCCGTTAACGATTTATTACAACTCGAAGGATACATAGATTTGGTAATTCCTAGGGGATCCAGTGAACTCGTTAGATCAATACAAAAAGCTAGCAAAGGAATTCCAGTTTTGGGTCACAGCGAGGGCATTTGTCACGTCTATGTGGACGAAGCTGCTGATCAAGACATGGCATTGCGCATAGGTTAATATTTTCAAACATTCATTTTTAGCCATTCAAATAAATGGTCAACTTTGTTCCCAAACTAATATAGTACGTGATTCAAAATGCGATTATCCAGCTGCCTGCAATGCAATGGAAACCCTTTTACTCCACAAGAATCTCCTTAAAACGGAATTTTTTGCTAAATTATGTACCATGTTGAAGGCTGAACAGGTAAATTCATTTCTTTGATTTTGAAAAAAAAAATAATTAAAAGTACAATCCATTTCAGGTCAAAATAAATGCCGGACCAAGACTTACTAAACAATTGACATTTGGACCACCTCCTGCCAGTAGTTTGAAAACTGAATACGGCGGTTTAGCGTGCTCGGTTGAGGTAGTTGAGGACGTTAACGATGCCATTAATCACATTCATCGATACGGTAGTGCTCACACTGACGTCATAGTCACTGAGAATGGTTAGCGTTTAATACGACACTCCAAATTAGTTAAGTGGTAATTTAAATTTGTGTTTCAGAGGAATCGGCAAAATATTTTATGAACGCTGTTGACAGCGCATGCGTTTTCCATAATTGCAGCTCAAGATTTGCTGATGGTTATCGATTTGGATTGGGTAACTTAATTCGTTAGAATAATTATTAATTGTAATAAATCGCTACCTGGAAATAGGTGCCGAAGTTGGAGTTAGCACTACGCGAATTCACGCCCGAGGACCTGTGGGTGTTGAAGGTTTATTAACGACAAAATGGCTTTTAAAAGGATCGGGAAATGCTGCTGCCGACTTTGCTGAAGGAGGATCATCTAAATTTTTATTCGAACCTCTTCCGTTGGATGGTAATATTTCTACATAAAATATTCTAGTAAAACTAAAAAAAATCATTTGTGCTGGAAAGAAAATAAATTCTCTTTATGTACTGTACTTCTCGTGCCAAAGTTTTAATGTATACCAATGAAAAATAAATTTTACAATTTTACGCAACAAAATCTAAAGGTCGATTGAACCCTCCTTTTCTATTCATATACTGACGATATTTGCGTTTGTGAATAATATTTACTGACGATGAGTTATTACCTAAGACGTGTTTGCCCTGTAAATATTAAAGTGAAATTTTTTATTATATTTTATAGTTAATTCATTATGGCTATTTACCTTTGTAGTATCGAAATTGCTAAATCCCATTAATTTCATCATTTCAATTTCGTCTTCACTTTTGCCGACTAATTCTGCCTCTTAATTTTTAAATAAACAATAAAGATAAATTAATTAGTTCTGAATGTATTCAAAATTAATTGTGAATACCATCGATCTGTGGTCGAAATTGTAATTGCTTTGTGTCCTTAGATGCACTTCTTTCTTTCGAACTGAAAATAAAGTAAAACATAATATAAATACTTTTTAAGTGAAATTAGTCATTTTCTTACTTTGATCTGGATCTTGATTTTGAAATTCTTCTCCGTGGGGACCTGGCTCTGCTTCTTGGCGACCGGGAACGTGATCTACGTCTATCTACTAATGAAAACACCTTGAATTATATTTTCTTGTGTATTTAAAAAAATTAAATAATTTTCAAGTAATACCACGATGTCTTCTGTCTCTGTCTGGACCACCTCGCCGTTCTCTGTCACGATCACGGTCGCGATCTCTGTCTCTAAATCGGTCCCGGTCCCTATACCTATCTCTATCCCTATCCCTACGATCCCTACTGTCTCGTTCTTTATCTCTTTCTCTTCTTTCTCTAGATTGACTTCGTGATCGCCTTCGCTCTGCATAAAATGTAAAATAATAAATTATCAGAAAACTGTTTAAAGCTGTAAAGATTTACCTCTTCGTGCCGGTGGCGATTTGGATCGACTGCGACTTAATCCGCCCATGATTATTTTTGGCAATATAAAATATAATGTCAAATTGCATGCACAAACAAATCGTCCATTACTTTTTCATGATTGACATTTGACCAAGGACCAAGTCTGATTCTGATCTTCCACCTGGTGATGAATTGTACTACTAACTCTTGTTACTATATGTGTTCATAGAGGTCACTACTATTAAGTTTTTAACCATTTACGAAAAAACATTAAATTTTTATTAAAGTAATTTCAACTTAAATTAACAGTAATAACAAAAACTAAAAGTTAAATATTTAAAACAATTTATTGATAAAAAAAACTTACAAACTGGTCATAAGCATAATCACACGAATTTAAACAAACAAAACTATTTCCAGGATTATAACATACAAATTAAATCTTAATATTTAATATTTCGATACATACTAGAAAAAATAAAAAAAAATAAATAACAAACAAAATTTCTAAATAATTTTTTAATTATAAAAAGTAATTATTTTTAATTATATTTCAACAAAATATTGTTTTCAGAAAAACAAAAAACACGCAACACCAATTTCACTTCAAAAAAATATGGTTCCAACTAAGCATGAAACACAACCTCCTTCCCTCCCCATTCCCCAGACATACACAATTTGAGGCAATGCCACCTGCACAGGTGTTTTTCAGCCCACGTGGTGCTCGCAGGTCGCTCAAAGACGCCATTACGTAGGGGGGTGGAGTGGTGATGTTTTAACTACAAGTCTAGCATGAAAAGCCCGTTAAAAGTGACCACTCAGCTACACAGAATAAATAACGCCAGACTGAATAGTCATTCAACTGACCAGTGGAGCGGAGCAGCAGAACTTTACTCACAAGTCAACAGAAGAGGATCGACCGCATGTTGATAAGACTCATACAGAATACGTTGGTAGGCAATTGCAGTTGGAATGGTAATCGCAATAATCTCTCACTTTCTTTATAGTAATATTATTTCCTTGTTCTAAAATAGAACATTTTCCTTGTTAGTTCTCTTGTTGTGTGACGTCATCAATTGCAGTTTTATTCTACAAAATAATCTAGAATCATTTTGATCAACTTCAGAGTTCAATTTACTTTCTCCTTTTATTTTTAATCAATACGCTTTTATAATGGAAATTTTTTTTATTTTTTTACTTTGATATTAAGTACTATTTTAATTTTTTTAAATTTAACTCGTTGCTGTGTTAAAATTTAGTTTTTTTATTATTATTGTTAGTTTCGTGTTCTTTAAAACGATAAAAATAATATTTTAGTTTCTTTTGCAATTGACCGCCAACGGGCGACTTTCCTGCGGTGCATCACTGGACCTTCAAGTCTTTTCCACACGATTCGTTCCTCTTGCATGTGACCGTTTATAATGGGCAAAATGTTAATCCAGTTTTAAATGCTCATTCATAACGTTCACAGGTAATGGTTACGAAAGAACATCGCTGAACTTTTCGTTTTATTATTATTATTATTTTTTTGAGAAATTTAAAATAAAAAAATTGATTTTTCTATTATTAAAATGTAAGAAAAAATTAAATTGTTAAAACAAAAATTGAATTTTTTTTTATAACAAAATTTGGAAATTTTTTGATATTTATATTTATTTGAAAATAAAGTTCGCTTTTTTTATTTGAAACATTTAGTTAATTTATAATTTAAATTAAAACAATTTTAATGAGAATCAAGGAATTTTGCACCTGTAACACACATATGGACACATAACCACGCTTTGAAACGAATTCGTTTGAATCGCAACAACTATTCTTTCAACCATTTCACGCAGCTGGTGATTTTTCTAACAAATATTAATCTCCATTCGATCAATCATTTCTAAAAATATATAAAATAAAAGTAATAAACAAAGTAAAATTTATAGATAATTTTTATTCTTCGATCCCGAAACAGTAAAATTAAAAACAGGAAATTATTCAATTACGACCGACACAAGCTGGACCTGTGCTTAAATGAAGGTTGAATAATAGCTCGCATCATTCGTCTACCCTCACTCTGTCCGTCCACACGTGCGGGTAGTTAAATTAGATTCGCTTGAAAAGCTAAACCCTCCCCAAATCCTTCCTTATTGAGAACTAAAAAAAATTACAGCTGTTAAAAGAACATAAAATTATAAACTAAAAATAATCTAAATTAAAAGTAAATCAAATTAATAAAATAAAAAAAAGTTAAAAAAAATTATCCAAGTGCAGATATACGTTGAATCATACAAGTGTTGCATTCGAGAAGTATGATATAGGAGAGATTATCTTTTCCGTTTATGACAGGTTTAATAAAAAAATAATAATAATAACAATTGCAAAAAAGAAAAAATAAATAAAAGGAAACAGACATAAAATTAAACCGATTTGATCGCATTGAAATAAAATGCGCACAATAAAAACTTCCATTGGAAAAAAATCTATCTTTTAATGATAAATAACAAGAGATAAAACAATAGTGAAAGAAAGGATCATGAGTCGCGTGCGGGCAATGAGAAAAAGGGAGGAGGAGGAAAATATTGTTGAGAACTGCAGGGAACAATAGAGAGCTTGAAATGACGAATCGGCGAGTGCCACGAGGGCGGTCCGTCGCCTCCGCACCAGCATCTCTTTGGTTAACAGGTGAATGAAAGAGGGGGTTTTTTTCCTCAAAAAGCAGGTCCTATGCAAATGCAGGAGTCCCGTGAATAAAGTGAATCAATTCGGAGCGTAAAAGTGAGACACTAACTTAGATATACGCTGAGCTCGATGTAGTCAGCTGGAGATGTTTTTGTGTATTTGGCGAGAGCTCAATTGTACAGACAGACACGTCAGAAGTGCAGCAGACGGTCGCCCTCATGGTCACAACTCAGGGGTGCTAAGTAGTTATGCCGCAGGTAAGTATTTAGTTATTACCTGCACATCACTACTTAATATGCCCGAGTTGGAGTGCTACAAAGGATCCAATTGGCTTAAGGATTTAAAGTGGTTTTCGTTAATTGAACAAAAGATATATGGTGGTGAGTTTTTAATTGCGATGTTATATTTAATGTGAATTTTGATAAAACTTTAATTGTAATTTTCTATTTGTTAGTACGCAAAATGTAATTGAATTGGAATTTTCTATTTGTTAATACATAAAATGTAATTGAATTGTAAAATAAAAACTTTTACTTTTTAATTGTTATCTAGTTGGTTTTATTGTGGATAAGGAAAATTGTTTTCACTGAAGGATCAATGATTAAAATTTTTTTAACTAAAAAATCGTAAATACTTCCCCTGATTCGATAAAAATTATTTTTTTTAATCGGTTGCGATGCATGGGAGTAATAATGTAGTTCTTTTTTCCCATCAAATTGCTGCAATAATACCATTTGCGAGGATGGTTTACAGGTGTTAATAGCCGAGTTCATTCGATTATTGAGGAGGATTCGAAAGTTTTTAAAATAAATATATAAAAAAATTTAAAATTTTATAAATAATTAAGATTTACTATGAAATGGACAAAACAGCAGCAGAACTCGACGAAAGAAATTAATCATATCGGCTCAAAGTATTTGAAGTTTTAATTTAATTTTATTAAAGAAAAATGTATGAAAAATATTTTATTTCAAAAAAAAATTTTTTTTAAGTTATTATTTTGTTTGATAAAACCAGTTGAACTTAACTAATTATGCTAATATTAGTTAAATAATAAACTACCTTTAAATTATGTTTTATAAGGAATAAGATAAGATTTAGTTGTTTATCCATCGATATTAAAGTGAACAAGTTATTGACCCTGATACTCAGCATTCGAATCGTTCTTAAAGAGTCACACACATGCTTAAGCTTAACGACATATCACGAGATGAAGCTAAACCTGATAAAATGCGAGTCATCAAAAATGAGTCACTACAATATTCAACTGAGAATTCTCAAAATATCTCTTCCACTCCCTTTTATTTCATCCCAAAGTCCATTTAAATATTTCCTTTCAAGACCAATTACCAAATCAGTAAATAAATATATATCTATAACTCAAATCTCAACTAATTCCAAATCACAATTTTTTTTCCCAAATTAATAAAATGAATAAATAATTTTTAAAACATTTCACAATTAAAAAAAGTATTCGAAACTATTTCAAAGACGTTCAACTTTATTCCAAAATCAGGTTAAAACATTTGTAGCAAAGGGGGCAGTGAACATTTTTGGCTAACAAAAGATCTGCTTAATCAAGCTCAATTGATAGTGACAACGATGATTGCTTATTAGAGAGGCCAAGAGGGAGGAGACCGGACGTAAGCTGCGAGAAAAGGACATTGCAGCAAGGACATTCCTACTCAACTGACGTCCAGATGAGATCTGCCGATCCACTAAACTACTTCCATCAAATAAGGTACTTTTCATTCCCAAATAATATATTCCCCTTCTTTTTAAATTCATTAAAATCAAACTTTTAATGCATGAAGATTTGATAGAAAATGACGTTTTATCAGGACATCTATCAAAGAAAATGTTTTTAAAAAATGGAAGTGAAACCAAAGAACTTGGCGCATCATCAAATTCGAACATCTCAAGTTAAGCATCCTATCCTTTACTAAGTACTAGAGCCGCAGGAATCTGAATAGGAGAACTCCTGCAGCCTTGGTACTTAACAAGGGGGCGGATTTTCACCACAGCTACTGATGAAGACCATTTTAAACTGTGACCTAAATGACTCATACTGATAAAGATAAAATTAACTTCTTCGTTTTTAAATACCGATTACAAAATGATGCTTATTGTACATTTTTAATGCGTGTGATCGTTTTTCTTCAATTTTAAATACTCTTCCGTGATTGATGGATATGGATGATTGCATTTTTTTAATTTTTTTTTTTTTTAAAAAAAGGTCGTTCTTCATTTTGTTTAAAACACCTGTTTTATTGCTACCCAAAATTGGTATTTACGCAATCATGTGAAACTGCTATTAGAAACAATTTGACCATCTGGTAATTATTTCGTCCACATTTATTTTATAATAAAAATTTTTGATAGAAATAAATTTTATATATTTAGAAAAAGTTAGAACAGCCCTTAATTCTCATCCCTTCATTATTTTTTTGTTTATTTATAAATAAGGAGGAAATTAAGGGAACAAAAGAGATTGGTGTATAAGTTTGAGTTAACGTCCTGTATTCAAATTCTAAAGGCACCCAGACAGGAAAACGTTCCTCCCACACTAATATGGGAAGAAGAGAACTCGACGACACAAGTGACCGAACTTTAATAAAACCAATCTAATATAATCGCAAAGGGCGATTATGTGATTGAGGCACTATTAATGGGACATCCTGCCTCCATTGACTTCTGAACTCGAGTTTAACCATTAAAAAAAATCAGGAAATAGCATATAAGCAAAAACGGTTGTTATAAAATGTACAATTAAAATATAAATGTATTTAATTTATTGTACGATTAATTAATTAAAAACCGTGAAATTACAGTGTGTGTTATTTATTTTCGAATTTTAATACTTATATTTTGTGAGACTCTTACTTCCTTATCCTCTCTCGCAGATAACATCGACAACCTATGAAAATTATGATATTGAAATATATTTGTCGAATACTCGATATTTAAACTTACGCTTGATTCCATAAGAACTGGATCTGGATCTAAACATCTATGGATGCAACTGCCTAAAATTTCATCCAATAAGACATGAACCAAACTGTATAAATAAATAATAAAAATTAGAATTTCAAACTTCTGTTTTTTTTTTATTAATCTACTTTTCATCGGAAACAAAACGCCATAAATAAAGTTGAAGGTAATGAGTGTCAACCTGAATTTGTTGCAAGCCGTAACGACCAAATGTCCGTAATCTAACACATTCTAAAAATGTCTAAAAAAATTTTTTTTTAATAAAAATAATTAATTAGTATTTGAGAAGTGCTGAAATTAATTACTTTCAAACTAATTTTTATAATTCCCGTAAGAATAGACACTTTTGAAAATTGAACGGAACTGAAAAATTCAATTCTCTCCGAAAATAATTTTAGGATGTTGCTGATTAAGCTGTTATCAATTGTGCTTTAATAAAAAAAAAATTAAGATATTAAAAAATATAAAGATTAGAATTCATTTCATCAACCTCGGTGTGTACGAACTCCAAGTTTGTCTCATATGTCTTCCTGCACTCAACGACTGCATTCTTCGACTCGAATCGCTGCTTCGCTCCTTTCTAGTGCCTTCTTCGTACAGCTGACCAACTTGCGCATCCATTGCAGTTACATCCTCAACAACTCTCTTCATCACAGCTCGTACTGTACGTGGTTCGATCGTATTGAGCCAGTCTCGAGTTTCTACACTTTTTCGCAGCATTTGAGATACGATAAGGCCTTGTACGCGAACATAATGATTAATTAATTTCTGAGCCACGTCTTTTGTTTCGATGCAAACAGTCGATGCTGGTGTTCCATCTGAATGATTATCGGTTTCAAAATACTCATCGGTTAATGCCACCTTAAAAACAAACAAATTAATAACCGATTTAATAAGAATATAATATCCAACCATAGTATTAATAGTGCTCGATTCAAAGTCCACACACATCCTAGAAAGAATGAGAAGTAATGGTGGTGGAGAGGAAGATCGTTCATTAAGCGTATCACAAAATTCCTATTAAAATTAGTGAATAAAATTTTCAATTCGTGAATTAACAATATACCAAAAAATTAATTGAATTACCAAAGCAACTTCATTAACATGACGAAAAAATCCCAATACAACAGTCTCCCTAACATGTTCTCTGCAAAATTTATCCCGAAAATAATGTTTTGTTGAAAAAGTAATATCGGATTGAAGAAAAGCCTAAGAAATCAATCTCCGTATTATAACTTTCATTAAGTGTTATTTTAAAAATTTATTAACTTGTAAATTTGAAAGAACAGATCGCAACTGCTCTAAAATAGTAGCTTCTGCTGAATGGAGCAAATCAGATAAATTAAGTCCACTTCCTTCTCTTTGTGAAGTTGGTTTTCCAGTTATTAAACTCTGACGAATATCAGTTAAACAGTCATTGAAATGTCTTTTTAATGTCTCCAATGAAGAAAGGCATTTACTTCTACCAGCTTTAGATACGATATCAGTTCCAGTTCTAAAAAATAAAAATAAAATTCAAAAAAATTTAAATTAAAAAAAATGTATAATACCGTGCAAAGTCGGTATCAGGTAAAAGGCTGTTCATGGCTTGAAGACGACGATAAAATCGATCTAATGCTCTAACCAATATTGTTGTGTCGTCACTTTCTTTCTGCGAATAAATTATCAATTTAAAAATGAATAAAATTATTGATAAAGACGAGTTTGTACCTCCAATTCAATTCTTTTTTCCACGATCTGAAAATATTGACTCATCAAAGTCATAACAAAATTGACCAACTTTTTAACAGCAATTGTATCGAATTGCAAAGTACTAAAAAAAAAGCTTAATTTTATTAATTAAAACAACAATAAACCGATTATTAATTACCTATGTTGCTCAGAATCATCTTGAATTCTATTTATAAACATATCATTATACGAAGCAATTACTAAGCATATATTAGTTAAAAAGTTGTTGCAGCCGAAATCAATAAATTCTAAAACATCGACTGGAGAATCCATGTATGCTTGAGCAGGACGTTCTAATTGACTGGGAGCCAAAGGAATTTCTTCTTTCGCATAAAGTCGAACCTGTTTTTCCAAAACACATAAATCTTCACGAAGTTTTTGGTCCGCGCTGTACAAAAAGGAAAAATTATTTTAATATTCATTAATGTATTTTTAAAGATTTACTAGTCCAGAAATTCTTGGCATAATTCTTCAGCAGGTTCTTGTAACTGAAGAAGCAAATCGAGGGAATCTGTCAATACGCGAGCGCTTGCCTTCAAATTCATTTTATTATTACATAAAAATTGAATTTCTAATAATTTTTAATATTTACTTCTTTCATACGAAACTGGACACGTAATTTCTCTTTTAACTGAGTTACAATTTCATTGCAATCAGTTTGAATTCCTTGAAAAGAAGGCATATGCTGATATTGCTGCAAAACCTTTTCAGCTTTCAAATAATATCTAAACCGGAAAACTTATCAATTTTAAGAAGTAAATAAAAAAACACGAATATACCTCACAGCTTGACTGTAAGAACCATCTTCAATGCATTTGTTCAGTCGTGCTGGTAACTCAAATAAAAATTGTAACTTCTTTAATAATGTATGAACACTCGCTAATTTTATAATTTGCTGTCTTCGATCTCTTAAAGTGTTACTAATTTGCCCACTAAATGTAGTAATAGCTTCCATATTCGTGGCCAACCCATCCATTTCATCCTCCATCCGTTTAAAATCATTTTTCATCTGAAATATGCATTTAATTATAAAAAAATTTTATAAAAATATAAACTTATATATCAAATACTTTTCTGATTGTATCAGTTGCACTGATAAACTTATTATAATTTTCATAAACCAATGTTTGCATGTCACTATCCAAAGCTTGAATTTCTTTATGAATCTCTCTTTCGTGATCCATTAAGTCAGTTAACGATCGTTCTTTAATTAATTTGGAAATATACATGTCAGGATTAAAATGTGGACTGTTGATGTGCAAAGGATTGGCAGCTTCATTGTCACCAGCTGCTAAACTGTAATAATTTTTTAACATCGACTTCGTTTTCCTCCGTTCTGGAACTGGTTCTAAAATGTCATAGTTAATAACGTATGCTTGAATTTATTTAATTGTAAACAACTTATACCAGTATTTGGGTTAGCAGACGCCATATTTCTTACAGCAGTCGTATATTCGTTCGATAGATGACAGCACGTATTATGATCCTGCAGCCATCTTCCTTGATGGTAGAAGGGGCAGACTCGTCACTTTGGAATGATTGTTGTGTACAAAAATTATTAATTTGATATAAATATTAAGAAGATTATTTATTGTTACAAAATTTACAAATCGTATTTATGAAATCTGCAGCTAAACCAGATACGAAGGTAATGGACTTTTAGCTATTTATTTAGTCGATTCAGTTAATGTCAAGCCCACTATCAAAAATCAAAATAAATAAGTGAAATCTAGTTTTAAGAAGTTTTAATGTGTTTTTATTTTTTTGTAAGCTTAAACCACAAGCTTCAGGAATGAAGGGTAAGTTTGATGATGGTATATTTAAAAGCTTAAGGGCTTGAAAACTTTTAACAGAGCTATAAACATTTGCCATTGATGCTCTTTCTTATAATTTTCTAATGTTTTGGTTGGGCTTGCTGTTATTGTTTTAATTTATTCATTCTGCTTACTTTAAAATTGTATTTAATTTCGCATTTATGAACTATCTTGAGAGTTTAAATCTAATGAAAGTGATTTTTGTGAATAGTGAGTCGTGCAATGGCAGAACAACCATTAAAGAGTGGAGCTCGCGTCGAAGTCATTGGCAAAAACGTACAAGGAATTGTGGCATTTATAGGAACAACTCATTTCTCCAGTGGCAAATGGGTCGGTGTTGTTTTGGACGAAGCAAAAGGAAAAAATAATGGTAATGTTCAAGGGAAGGCGTACTTTCAATGCAAGGAAAATCATGGAATTTTTGTTCGGCAGTCACAAGTGATTTGAAATATTAAAATTTTTAAGATGATTTTAATAATGCGTTTTTGTTTACAACAGTTACAAGTATTGGATGATGAAGGGAGTGAACTTGGTGCAGGGGAAGGGTCCACGACTACTATACCACTAAAAAGTGAAATGCATCAAACACCTGGAACTGAAGAGAAGAAATCAAAACTTTCAAAAATTCCTATGGCTGAATTGCCTTCTCCTCGAGAAGAAAAAGTTCGCACGCCTGGCTCTAAACGTTCATCATTTATCGAGGTATTACGAATGATTTAATATTATATATTCGTTGATGTATTTCTTTACACGTCTGGTTTACCTATCTTTATTTTGCACGTTTTACTGTTTTTAAGTTGGTAGTTTAGTTCATTCATTTCTTGTAATCACTATACAACTTGTTTTTTTCATTTTCTCTTTTATTTGAACTTGCACCTTCACAGGAAAGAAAAGCTAAGGAGCCAACGGTGAGTTGGTGCCGTAGAATTGTCACACATACATTATTTTAGAATTTGCGTTTTTAATTTTCAAGTAAATTTAATTTTTAATTTGATGAATTTTTTAAAAATTTTTATTAGACAAATTTTGTTGAAACAATTTCGTACACCCCGGGTGCTGGAGGTTTGGAAGAAAGAATGACAAATGTACAGAGTCTTCAAGAGATTGAATTGCTTCGAGGAGAAGTTAAGGATCTAACGGAGAAATTGGAAACCCTTAAAGGGAAGCGATCGCAGGATAAGGAGAAGTTAAAAGATTTAGAGAAAACAAAAATTCAGTTGCAGCAAGTTAGTATTATAGGGTTTTAATTAAAATTGTAAAATATTTATATAAACATTTTGCAGTTGATGGAATTTAAAACTAAGATTATGGAGTCACAAGGTGAGCTGCAGCGAGAACTACAAAAAGCAAGGCAAGATGCGCAAGAAGCCATCGATGAAAGGAATCAACATGCAGAAGAAATGGCCGATTTGACGGAAGCTGTTGAAATGGCAACATTGGACAAAGAAATGGCTGAAGAAAAGGTTTAGATTTGATTTAAATAATGAGGATTTTACAAATTGGCGATTTCAGAGCGAAACACTTCAAGCTGAATTGGAGCAAACGAAAGAAAAACTTGAAGAATTACAATTGGATTTAGAAATATTAAAAAATGAAATATCAGACAAAGGAAAAGACGGTGCTTCATCGAATTATCACACAAAACAACTTGAACAACAAAATGAAAGATTACGTGAAGCTTTAGTAAAGTGAGTTTTTGATATTTATAAATTTTGTCTCAATGTTAAGGCATTTAAAATCTGATTTTAATTAGATTACGAGATTTGTCAGCACATGATAAGCAAGAACAGCATCGTTTGCAGAGAGAATGTGACCAACATAAGTCGGAAATTACTGAATTAAGCCGAACTAAGGAAAAATTTAGTTCGCAAATAGACGCCTTGGAGAAACAGATTGCGGACTTACAAGAACAGGTCGATGCAGCACTTGGTGCTGAAGAAATGGTTGAGCAATTAACCGAGAGAAATTTAAATTTGGAAGAGAAATTATCGGAGTTGCAGGAAACTGTATCAGATTTGGTAATTACAAGAAAAATCGCGATTACAGTAATAAATAAATGCCAACGGGGATTAATTTCATCTTAGGAATCTTTACATGACATGAACGAAGAATTACAAGAAAATGCTCGTGAAACTGAATTGGAATTGCGTGAAGAAGTTGATATGGCAAATGCAAGAGCTCATGAGGTATATTTATGTGATAAAGCAAATGAATCTATTGTTTAAATTAAATAATTATTTTGATTTTGTAGTTGGTTCGGCAAATGGAAGGTGCACATGAAGCAATTGCTGACTTTGAACAAACTATTCAAAAATTCAGAGTTTTAACTGATTCATTAAAGGTATTAAGTAAATATTTATTTATGTCAACAAACTTAAATTGTTATTTAATTTAAGGAGCACAACAAAGAATTAGCCGATCGACTCCAAGCTGCAACAA
Source organism: Henia vesuviana (assembly GCA_034696185.1). Taxonomy (NCBI): domain Eukaryota; kingdom Metazoa; phylum Arthropoda; class Chilopoda; order Geophilomorpha; family Dignathodontidae; genus Henia; species Henia vesuviana. The sequence continues at coordinate 129,060 of JAQFZU010000009.1, forward strand.
ATACAGCTGTTGCCCCATCAACTGATTTATTCGATTTTAAAATCAAATTCGAAGAAACGAAAGCACATGCAAAGGCTGTTGATATGGAATTGAGGCGTATTGAAGTCCAGCAGGCAAATCAGCACACAAATTTGCTACGATCCTTCATGTCCGATGAGTTTCTTGCTAGGGGTGGTGATCACGATGCACTTCTCGTGTTACTGCTTCTACCAAGAATCGTCTGGAAAGCTGAGATTTTAGTCAATCAAGTGAAAGAAAAGGTGGTTTTGATTTAATAATTTTCACTTTAATGTTAATATTAATAAATTAATTTTTTTTAATATTAGTATTCGCTTCCTGAAAATATAACTAGTGATACCATTTTAAAAGATCATGCAGTTGAGCAGCATAGTTTTAGTAATCACTTTATTTATCTGTTATTATGTCTTCAGAATTTATTATACCAATTCATAAGGTATGCTTAATCTAATAATGCTAATTTGTTACGTTAATTTTATTTTTTTCCAGTGCTTTGAATTCTTGCAAAGTTGATTTATTTTTAAAGTTTGGCACTTTGTATCCGGAGTTGGCTGTGCAGGAGAAAGCAATTGATTTTTATATTGAATTATTGAAGAAAGATCAAGTAAATTGTTGTTTGTAAATGTAAAACGCTTTTCATAAACGGAAAAAAATAATTTAAATATTTCAGTTGGATGAAAATGTTATTCTAGAACCTCTCGAGAAGAGTTTAGCCTATTTTCAACATTTGTACGGCATTTACTTGAATGATGAGAGAGTTGATTGCATGGTTTTAATGTCATACCACACAAAATTAGGAATAGTTGCTTGTGATGGGATATCAATAGAATTGCAACGTCTTCAATTATTATTGCAGGTGACTTGAATATTTTATAAGCGACAATTAAAAATTGATTAACATAAATAAACTTTAAGCCGGGACAGGAATCAAGCGATATGGGATCCCTGTACAAGGAATTAGAAAAATATAACAACGAACTGAAGCAAATGACTAAAAAAGTTGGTTTTATCATTTGAAATTGAATTTTATTCCTGAACAATTTTTTATTTAATATCAGATGAGACGACGATTGCCGCAAGAAGGAAAACCAAATTCAATTTCATTTGAAAAGGAAGTAAAAGCACAACTTTTGGAATGTAATTTACATATTGGTCGTATTTTGCAAACATTAAGAGAATTTGGTCAAGCAGTTGTACAGCATGCCTTAGTATCAGGTAAGCTAACTTGATTAATTCTTATGAGCTAAACGTAAAATAATTAATTTTTGATTGCAGAAGGAACAAAAGGTTTAACGAATCAAAAACTCAAGGAACTCGCTCACCAAGCATCCGATAAAGTATATGGAAAAGATGACAGCGGACCCATCGACTGTTTAAGGTTGGATTATTTTTTTATTCAAAACTTAGAACGAAACATTAATTTTACATAAATATAAAGACAATCGATGACGATTTTAATTGAAAATACAACGAAACTATCATTGAGAGTGCAAGATGGAGAATTTGATTTTGACGGTACTCCAGAAGCATTGGTAAAAATTACAATAATCATTTACTAGAAAGAAAAATATGATTAAATTTTTATTCTAAAAAGCCGCCACCTCCAATTCAAATGAGAGCAGAAGCAATTAAATCGGAAATAAAAGATATTTTCAATCTTAAATTACGATTAGAAGCTAAAGAAACTGATTTGGTTGAAGCTAAAACATTGCTTAAGCTAAAGGTTGGAATAAATTTAAGTACATACTTATAAAATAATAATTATCATTGATTTGCAGAGCGAAGAGATGAGCGAATTAACAGTCAGAAAAGAACTATTAGAGAAGAAAGTTGAAACTGGATCCAAAGAAAGCGAAAGTAAAGTTCACGAGTTGGAAAATAAACTGAAAGAACTTACTAGTTTATATAGGAAGAAAGAAAAGTTGGTTATTTTAAATTTCTATTCATCTTGATTCTATTTTCTTTTTTACTTTAATTAGGGAATTTGAAGAAACAATGGATCATTTGCAAGCCGATATCGATGCATTGGAGAATGAAAGAGGCGAACTGAAAGAAAAATTGAAATTAATTTCCAAAAAAGCTCTTTTCGAAAACATAAAGAGTACTTCAATGAGTAAATTTTAAAAATTTAAAAAGAATTTAATTCTATAATATTTATGTAAATATTTTTATAATTTAGCTATGGGTTCACCAACAAGTCCTACTGTACCGACTGTGACTGGGTCAGCATTCAATGCAAGAGATTCACCAATGCTCGTACAACAGATCGGAAATCTGAAAGCTGCATTGGATAATGTATTGGATGAAAATGCTCGATTGAAAGCTCGTTTAATTAAGGTAATGTGAATCAAACTGTTTATTAATTAACAACAACATCGCAACTTGAATTTATAGAATCAAATTTCTTCATTACCACCAATAAAAATTCCTAAGAAAACATTGGAAGGAAATGAGAATGTGCCTGAGGATACACAATTGGACGAACTTTGCACAAAAACTAGAAATTTACTGTCAGGTTTGAAGAAACTCAGTGTTTCAGCTTCAGTTGTCGATATAAGCAAACGTAAACCCGGTTCGATTCCTACTTTGGATAAATCAGCACCAACTCAACATTTGATTCAGCAGTTGAGTCAAATAAGCAAATTACAGAAAAATGCAGATAAGGTAAATTTCTAGCTTTTATAAAACCATATTTACGTAAATAAAATTAAAAATTACTTTTAGTTACAAATTGAAGTGACCAATTTTCTCGCAACTCATCACATGGGTGGCAGTGCAAAAACTGATTTTTCCGACTTTCCAACACCTGAATTTTCAAAAGTAAAACAGTTCTTTATTAAGTTTTCTACGCGAAATTTATCTTAAACCGATTGATTGTAAACTTTATAGGTTCTGCAAGAAAATCAGAAATTATTACAACCCATTGGCCGTATTTGCATGCCAAATGATAAAGGTTCGGGAAATCAAATTGTGCCGGTTGTTTTAGATCCGCAGGGACTGAAACGGCTTCATCAACTTTTAAGTTCTCATTAAAATTTGTGATTTATTTGCTTCAAGTTCGCTTACAAAATATTTTGAGTATTTTTAATATTTTATGTCGCAATCGCTTTAAATGGAAGATAAAATAAAATCAAAAGATATTTATTAACTTTAAATTATGGAAATATATCAAACACGTACGAATATGATATCACATATAAAACAAACAGATGTGAACTTGTGTCCTTCAAATGCTTTTTTGAGTTATAAAAATAAAAAAAAAGAAAATTTGGGCCAAATGAAATATATAAAAACTAACGACGATCTCCTAGGCGACGATGAGGCCGTAAAAGCTTTTTCTTTTTAGGTGGAGGTTCGTCTTTATTTGGCTCAGTCTCGTCGTTAAATTGGGGAAATATTGGTGTCGAAATCATCTCGTCGAGTTCTTCGGTTTGAAGACGACCCGGTAAAACGATGTCTAATGCTAATGCAATATGGGTTAAAACATAATTTGTGATGTGACGCGTGGCAGAGTTGATCCAATGTACTCCATCCTTAACTCGTCTGGAAAATACTTTTATTAATAGATATACGTTAAAAAAAAACTTCTAATTTTACCTCGCAATATTCATTTGCATGTAATAATGTAGATCAAGCACGTCAAAACCATTTTTCGACATGACACTCCACGCATATAAATTTGCTTCCATCAATTCGAATCGAATTTGGTGACGGAGAAATTCAACTTGTGCGATTAAAAATCCACCTGTCATATTCTGCGAAACTGGCATAGTAGTAGTCCATATAAATAAACATTTAGGATGCAACACTTCTTTAAGCCGTTTTACTAAAGTCTTAAGATTTTCCTTGTATTTTTCAACACCGCTCGGTCCCCAACTTGAATGATAAAACATGCATCGTATAACATGACAAAAATGAATAATGAAACTTATTTAAATACCGAGAAATATCCCAAAGACAAGAATTCATAATTACGATATCAGGTTGCTTGTCGAGAAAAGTCGTGATAATATTATTTTCCACATATTTACTATAGCATCGGGTGACGAAATAAAATTGCACTTCGTAGCCTCGTTCACAATATTCACGTTCTTCCATAAAATCACGAGCATTATCGAGTCTGCCAGACTTAAGTAATCTGTCATTTAAAAACGAAGATTCCATCTAAACAAAAATTAGTCAGTTGATATTAATATAAGGCAGCAAAATGTTCAAACCTTCGCCCTTAAAAGAGACTGATCTAATATCTCATTTTTATTTAAAAGGCACACCATGTCTTTGTATAATCCTCTCATGTCTAGAAAAAAATTCAATACGAATGAATAATTTGCATTTAATTTTATCTCAAAATGACATTACTCGAATCACCAATTACAACAACTTTTTTGTCCTTTAGCAGAGCTTGGGCATCAGATTGTCGAAATAAATCACACATTGTTGCAATATTCGATTGTTTTTGTTTATAACTATTCAAAAGGCACTTTGCTCTTCTTTAAGATGGGATGAAGAAATGCCATCGATACGACTTGCACTAGCTTGTGACGTAAGTGCTCTGTGTTGCTGAATGCGTGACCTGTCTATCGGCAGACTTGTACTATTTTGCATTTGCATTTTACCAAATAAAAAAATTTAAACAATGAAACAAAAGTCTAAAATTGAATTATTCTAATCTATTTTAAGAGAGTAATCGTTTTGTTCAATTAAATGACAATCGAAAGAATTTTATTTTTCTTTTATTTTTTATTGATTATTTTTATTTTCTCTACAATCTCAACTATAAATATTTTGAAAAACTCATCAATCACCAAAATATTTTTTTACATCACAAACACTTTTTCCGCGTCCTTAATGGTAAATACTTCTTTAGTACGAGGACAAATAATGCGACCATCATTCTCTATCGCCATAGTATGAAGTGACTGTAAAACAAATAGTTAAATATTCTTCCAAAAATCAACTCGTTAAATATCTTACATTTTCTCCGTAAATATATCCATTAGGCAACATAAGAGGATGATTATTTTCATTTAACGGCTGCCCCGAAATATAACATACGAGTCTCGACTGTGAACAATGTGCATATGGCAATGATTTCGCTAAATCGTTGAGAGGCGGCGAACAAACGGGACAATCAGTATTACGATCTTGTTCCGTTTTATAACAATGGCTTAAATCAATGTCGAGGAAATTATCTTATAAATTCAACTTTCAAATAATAATAACAAGGATACGGAGTCTTCAATGCTGATAATCCGGCTTGCAATGCGACCGAAAAAACACATTGCGCGCTTAACTGATATAATTTAAAATTTTCATGTCGGAATTGCTGTACCAACATTTGCCAACGAGATTCGTCTAAAAGTTCCTGCAATAATTCATTTTTATTACACTATACTAAACCTAAGAAAATTTATTTATAATTATACCCTGTATGGAGAAATGTCAGTGCTGTATGGAAACGCCAATAAACCCATCACATGTTGCACGTCTTTCAATTGACCATCTTCTAAATTAGTAAAATATTTTCTCGCATGACTGAAATAATGTTTAGCATTATAATAATAAGCAAATATATTTAAATTAATGATCCTACATTACTGCATCCAAGCGCCGATCATTTCGAATGAGCTCAATAAACTCTTGCTGCCGTAAATTAAACTCCAAAGAGCTCTTTAGAGAAAAATATTTGCATGAAAATTTAAGAGTCTTAAATAATCAGAAAATTATTAAATTAACACATTTCAATTTAATTGCTCATTTCAGTATTATACCTTCATTTTTCTTAATTTTGATTTATTATCGTGGCACCAAAGTAGACATTTCGTAGTTTCTTTATTGGCTAACGATTCCTCAACATCTTTGGATACGAGAAATAAGTCGATGTTCGTTAAATCCTATTTAAAAGAAAAATATTAAAAATAAATTTTTATATTGTCCATCAAAACCCAACTTTCCTCTATATCCGAATGCTGAGCAAGTTTAATTGCAGTATTGTAATAACCACATCTTAAAAAATATTCCACTAACATCCTGTCGAGCCTCTTTTTTTTCCATAGTGAAAACGCTGCGTTATTAACGTTATCGTATTCTTTTAAATGATCAACACGTCGTTTACACACTTGCGCTGCTTCTAACTCTTCTGTGATGCTCTGGGCTGCCTAAAAGTGAAGATAGATGTAATTTTTAATATTTGAATTCTATATAAAATTATTTAGATATACTTTTCGTTTCAGAAGATTTAATTTCTCGACAACACCACCAAGAAAGTGAGTCAAATCTCCCATGGAATTCGGTGGGCCTTGCAATGTTTTTTCCAAATCCGTTGCTGCAGCCTGGACATGGGAAACTTCACGGTCGAGATTTTTTTGTGCAGCTCGAAATTTTTTGTTCAGAATTTCATAGGGAACCTATATTTACGAGCAAATTGTTTTCATTGTAAATTGAGTAATTTATATTTACGTACTTTTAAAGTCGGGTGTTCCAACGCTTTTACATCAGCCATGATTTGGAAACTCGATTAAATTTTCCAAATTAAATTTCCCGATGGTGCTAAAAGTGTAAACAAAATCATCTTACAATCAAAAGCCGAGACAATGAATAAAATGAAAATTGATTTACCCATTAAAGGCCCGATCACGAATTAGCTCAAATTGATTTGCTCGATTTGCAGACTCACGTTGCACTTAAAGTCATGGAAAAACTTCGCTTAGGCTTAGATCAAGCATCAATCGTTACAAATAAGAAAAAACTTTACAAATTGGTCGAAATCGAGTGTTTACAAGCGAAAATGATCACCCTTTTTTGTATTGTGGGCTACGATGAAGCATTCCCCAATCTGAGTCCACATGAACGACACTTCTCGTTCAAGTAACGGACCAATTATATGACACGAGATTATGCGAGATTGCACACCATTTGTACTCCATTTGCTTGATCCAGGGGTTTTCAGTTCAAATATTTTCATTCATCATATCCAAATTGCCTCGTATTCGGGTACGAAATCATTTTCGAAGTGAAGAAGGACACTTTCTAATCGCACAGAATAATTCCGACTCGATCGGGAGGGCTTTGATAAAGAGGCGAAAAGTGGATTCGGCGCCCATCTCATTGGGTCAAGTTTTCAAAGTCGCCAGTGTGTTCTGCTGCTGCTCTTTGTTTGATAAAGCCAAGTCGCAACTCGAGCAAGGTAAGTTGACAAGTGATTGGCGTATTAACATTCGAAATTAGTTTATTCGGTTTAAAATGGAGAGAAAGCAATGCGAATATCGCTCGGTTAAGCTGGTGGAAAATAGGCCAAGGCGGCAAAAGGGAAAATTCGTTGCTTTTTGATTTTGTGTGTTGCCGGCCAACATGGGCTGAGGCTATGCAATGGGCCATTTGCCGCTATCGCTGCTTAGGTGCGCAGCTCCAACTTGTTCATTTCCAAACTATTTGCTTCGATTGAGAAGACATTTGTTGGAATCGATCACAATACTACTTATGCGCCGTGCTTAAACGACTATTTGATTCGCAAGGTAATGAATAAAAATGACGAAACCCTTTCGAGGTTAGGCGTATGGCTGACTTCACTTGTGCTTGAGGTGGACATTGCCATTTTTTACCGTTTTCCGTCCTCATTTCTTTTCCAATTTTTTTTTCTTTTCTCATTTTTCCTTCCTATTGAATTTTTAATTTTTTAATATTTTTTTTTCAAAGTTGTTACTAAATTATTTTGGGGGGAGTATAGGTCAATATGCAGTTCAATGGCCTTTTCAAAACGGAATTGGATGTTTATAAAATTACTCAACTTTTCAAAATCAAATTAGTCAAAAGTTTAAGTTTCTTTAATAGTGGGGAAATGGCGAAGGAAAAAAAATTAAAGTTATCGAAGTAGAAAATAACTAAACACATTTAAACAGGAATAAATGGAAGTTATTAAATGATCATTTTAAGGAAGTTTTATACAGGATTTTTTTTCCAAATAATTATGTAACACGATAGATAGACTAATTTAAACTGAAAAATTAAACAGGTTTTTTTTAGGAATAAGGAAACAACAAAGTCGGATTATATTTATTATTTTTAATTTTTATAAATTTATCACAAATAGATCGAAATTTAAAAATAATATCATATAAAATTCTGAAAAAATGATGCAACTATTTTCTATATTAAGCAACCACTTAGTAAAATTAGTTGAAAGAAAAGTGAAGCTTTAAACTCAATGAAAGTTAATTATTTTTAATTTTTGTATATTTGTGCAAAAATAATGTTTAAGTAGCTAAATCTGCTTAACCTATTTTTGCTATTATTTCGAAAGTGTAAAAAAACAGTAGAAAGCCGCACAACACACCGTTTATCAGTGATCTGCTGAGTGAAAGGGTAAACAAAGCAATTTGCACAATTTGCATCGTGAGACTATAGTTCGCAAAAATGCTGATAAGAAAAAAACTGTAGTCCACATGCACACTAAGTTGATAGGAATTAAATGTTTTTATCGCAGTAATCATACGGATTTTTTTAGGGGGAAAAGAAAAGGAAATCTAAAAATTTCCTGCTAACTGAAATTGAAAAAAAAAATTTTCTCAAAATGAATCAATTTCTTTTTAATTTTCTGTTTTTATTATATTTTGAAAACGTTATTGTTACTAGAAAAAAAAAAGATAAGATATCATTTTGGATGAAAAGTTACTGTTAATATTAATAGTCGTTTGATATGAAGATATTTTATTTAATCATTTTTGAATGGAAAAAAAATTAAATTCGAGATAATTTTAAAAAATTAATTTAAGGTAAGTAACATAAATTTATTAAATTTGGCGAAATGATTTTTTTTTTTTTGGTTTTGTAAACCAAGTTTGAAATTACATTTGACCTTTTGAACATTCATGACAAATTGAAATTTGTGCGAGAGGGCAAATAAAATTTAACCGCAATTGATTTGTTTTTTGTTGACTTTTTCTTTTAAAAGTCAAATGCTGAAATAATTAAGATTTGTAGAGTGATTTAGAGTACGTGTTTTCTTGGGTGTTTACTTAAAACATTTAACAAAAGGATACTCTGTTGATGCAAAAGCTGAGTTTGTATTGATTTGAGCTGAATCCTTCGCCGCGTTTTTCCCTTCAAATGACATAGAAGGGCAAAATCCATGCGAATCAAGTTAAGTGGATAAACTTAGCTCCTCTACCTTTACTAAATGCTTGCAAAGTAAATGATTATAATCATTACGGAAAGGGAAGAGAAATAATTTCATTTCACAACAGCTTTAATACAATTTTTCGTTTGTTTTAATTTGAACGATTAAATTATTTTGATTTTTTAAAATAAAAATTCTTTTATTTTCCAATCATGGCGTTTGCATGTTGAATGATGACCACATTTCAGTGACGCGTTGGGTAGGCCAAAGAAAAACCGGTTTTTGAATTTTAGGGAGAGAAAAAAAATTGCAGCATTTGGAAACTTAAGTTATTGCTACTGCAACACTCGAGCAAATCAGGAACGTAGGTATAACAAGTTCGGCTATAATTTGATTTGTGGCTTTTTATAGTTGTAAAGAGATAGTTTTTTCTTTGTGGAAAAAAATCTATAAAAATAAAGGGTTTTCACATAAAATGGCCGACCTGCTGCAAATAGTAATTAAATGGATAGAGTATTACGGTTTCACAGGGGTTGCAAATAGGTCAAGTAGAATCATAATTAAAGATTTTTTTTTTTTTTGAATGGTTAAAATGAAAATTAAGTCGGGAGCGAATGTAAAAGGGTTAAAAGCGAGATGCGGGGCGTTTATCAGTTTGTTCATGACTGTAGTGTGGTAGTGGTCATTGGCCTAGGAGTCACCCATCTCAAACGACGGTGGTGGTTGGTTGTTATGATGCGACATGACACTGAATCCGTGGCTTGGCGCACATTTATTGATAGAATCATAGAAAGGGTCTGAGATGAGATTTTTTTTTCTTTTTACGTCTATTTTTCTTCTTTTTATATTTCTATCAAGATTATATATTTTTTTTATTTCTGTTAGTCAATGACTGTTGGATGGAAGATTTTTTGGTTTTTGCTTTTTCTTGTTTTCTCTTATGGCCGTCGTAGCGATGTGAAGACCTGGAGAGAGGTCAAGGTGAACAACTTTACACGGCCCGAAATGCTTCGCTATGGAAGTGAAATTAAACACTAGACGTTGTCTACTTGTTATTAATAAAATTAAAGTTATTTTTCACCTGAAATTGAATTTTTTCTTTTACGAGGTTGGGAAAATTTTTTTTAGATTTTATTTTTATAAATAAATTACTTATGTGTGAAGAAGAATGCTTTGAATTGAAATGTGGCATTAATGAGCGTTAATATATTTTTTTAAATTTTCTTTTTCTTACTTCACCTGTAACGAGTTTGATATTTATGTCAAAGAAAAAAAATAAGGAAATGGTTTAGACATTGTCCTTTCAAATAATGTTTTTTAATGGGAGGCTCAATTTCATTACATCGTCAAATTTAATTTTCTGGGTATTTGAAATTTATTTTAAAACTTTTTTTTTTTTTTTCAAATTACGGAATGCATTTTTTATGGCCGTAACTTGCTTGGAATTTGTGGCTTTCATTTATAGTAAATTGTCATCAGATTTTTTTCGGTTGCCAATTTTTTTTTTTGTTTTTTTATTTCGAGGACTGAATTTAAAATTTATTATTCATGAATACACTTTATAGAGCACTGCGTGTGATAAGAACTCGTTCGATAGATTTTGATATTTTTATTTGTGCTTCTGAATAAATAGATTTAAATGTTAAGAATGAGGTTTTTTCCTACGAAATGTTTTTTAAAGTGAAGATTTGCGATCAAACCATTTTTGGTACATGTAACCGGGAATGAGGTAATACAACGTGAAAGTTGGTTTTGTTCATAGACTTGTAAATAAATTTGAATTTAATCGAATAAGGTGACTTCGAGTATATTGACCCTGAGAAATGAAACGTGTCGCTTTAACTTGGAAGTGGTTTACTTTAGTCAGGCTTTCTTATACGGATGACAGCGGACAGAAATTTTTTTATATTTTATATTTTTCTTATTTTTCTCATGTTTAACTTACTTTTGTGTGTTTTATTAACTTGCAATCGAGCCACGATTGTTCGAAAACTAAAGCGAAATTTGATCTCCTTTAAATCGAGTAAACTAAGTCGTTGAATGCGGCGGGTGAAAAATAGGCCTAAAGTTCGCGCGTTGAAAGTAAAGAAAAAGAAAAAAAATGTTTTCCCACATCATTAACGGGTGTATAAATTGCACGAAATGTTTTTATTTATCTAATTTAAATAAAACAATTTTTTTTTATTTCATGTAGATCTGAGAGAAAATTGCGACTTCATTTCTACGAGACTAATGGTGCATTATGCCAACAACATGCGGCTTTGCTAAAAACTACGTCAAGTTACGCTCCAAATATCGAGAGCAGCCCTCCGAAAACAACACGCTACAAGTACGTTTACAATTGCATTGTCGTTGTCGTAGTCATCATCTTTTCGAGCGAGCCGTTGAGAAGAAACGTGTAATCTCGGGCGTGAGGCGGTTCCAACTCAGTAGCTGTCTTAAAGAAAAGGCCCCGGTTGAGTGTCAGGTAGTCGAAACCTACTTATTTAACGTGAGAGTATTTTTACGTGATCTCATTTTCTTGTTATTTTATTTTATATTTCTCTTTCTCTATCTAACCACATCCTTTTAGCCAAAGTACAATCGAGCGATGAGGATGGCGGACTCGCCTTTTGTTTTGGCGAAAAATAATAATAACCCGAGTCTCGCTTATTTTTTTATTTTTATTCTTTTTGGCTTCCATTGTGTTTTTGTTCCTTATAGTTTTTTCTTTTTTATTTTTTTAAGATTTTTTTTGCTCGTGTGTGTAAGAATACAAGTGTCCTACTTGAAATGAATGAAAAAAGAAAAATCTCACAAAAAGATGTTCCATAAAGATGTTTTTGAGATTTCTTTTTAAGATTTGCAGTTTTTAATCATCGGTTTGTCTGCAATCGGATATGGATTTGGTTCGGGTTTCGAGTTTGCTCATTGCTTCCCATCGGATCGATAATAAGCTGACACAATAACCACCAGCTCATCAAAATTGACTGGGATTTTATTACTCACTTTATGATTATGCCTTACATCTGTTAGATGGATGTGGGATTACGTTATTTTTAGGAGTTTTTTTCCTTTTTTTAAAATCTTTTTTTATTATTTTTTATTGACAGTGAACTGTGTAATTTGATTTGGTTCACGTTAGTTGGCGAAACCGACTCTTTAAATTGACTGTTGTTGATTTTAGCTCCATTTAAGGTTATTTGGAAAGCTTTTCAATTCGATTGAATTTGTTCAATGTTTAGATGTAATGTTAGTGATATAACCGTTTTGGAAGTAAACACAAAAAAAAAATCGCCATTTTGATTTTATTTTTACTTTTTTTTTTAAATTTCAAACGTAAACGAAAATTAATTTTGAAATGAAAATATTTTTTCTTGAGATTTAAATTTGCTCATCGGACTCATATTCGTATTAGAAATGAAGCAATATAAGTAGATGTTTGTGTTAAGCTAAAAATATATCTTGTACCTTTCCATTGGTGAGCGTGTCTCGTTTTGGGTTTTGCTGTGTCGAGTCAGCATTTACATAGATAAATGAGTGGGTTTGTCTTTTTTCTTTGAAATTTTTTTTTCTCGAGAAAAAGAAGTAAAAATCTGTTGATGGCATGGCGGAATTGAACTCTGGCGCTTACGATCTCGCGCCTTCTTTCTGGAATTGATTCAAGTTGAGCGGCACTTGAATGGGCGAGTTGCCGTGCATGTATGATGACTATTGACGTGCTGGCTTCACGAAAATGAAAGAAAGAACAAATTGCTTGTATTTAATAATACCGCTCTGCCAGTTCATAAATAAAATGGAATCAGATTTTAAAAATAAATTATTTTTGTCACCGATTTAAATGTTTATATAAGAGGACGGTGATGATATTTGGTACAGTGTCAAGGTCCAATTGGATCAAAGTTCGTTTGTTTAGAATTTTTTTCGTACTTCGAGTTCAAATATCGCTGAAAAACAGTTTCATTTTTAACTAATCATGTATTTCGTCATTATTTTTATGGCTTTTACTTTATGCTTTCATTTTAGGTTTTTTTTTTAAATTTATTTTTACGTTATTAAAAATCGATATTTTTATTTGCATCATTTTTAAACTTGAGTGTATTAATTTTTTTAAATTTTTTTTTCAGGCGACACACAATAGCGGATTTTGTTTAATCCGACTCAACAGGACCCTTAACTAAGGGAAAAGAAGATTTGACTTTAAGTTTTCGATTCAATATTCACGGTGGATTCTTCAGTTTCTGTGGAACTCCCTCTCGGAGCTTCGCGGTCACATATGGACAAAAAGAAACCCATCAAAAGGCCGCGCATGGACAATCCTCCAAGTAAGATAATTAGAGTTGTTTAATTTGCAAACTGACTGACGGTTAACGATTAGTTTTCATTACGTGAAAGTAATCATGCTATAGACCAATACATTTTGCTTTTTAATTTTTAAATTGAAATGTAATCTACGAAATTGGAATTTTAATGTTAATTCTTTCAACTTTATTAATCAAAATGATTTCACACTTGGCTTCGAACGAGACAGTGACCTCATCCTGTTAAATTATTCAACAGATTGCTGCTCTCTATAAAATTAAATGACATGACGGGATTGAGAAGCGCATAGTTTCTTTAAAAAGTGAATGCAATTGATAATCATTTTCATAAATAAACATCTCTTTTATTTAAACAGCAATATTAATTTTGTTTAGTGATTCATTAAGTCCACGATTTGCTCGCTTAATTTGGCAGTTATTACTTAAATTACTATTAATGTTGTACGTTGTGTTTGCAGTTGGTGCTCGAGGACCTATTGCAAACGGACCCATGCATACGCGACCATTGGTAGCTCTACTCGACGGTAGAGACTGTTCAATAGAGATGCCCATTCTCAAGGATGTGGCCACAGTTGCATTTTGTGATGCACAATCCACATCAGAAATCCACGAAAAGGTTTTAAACGAGGCAGTGGGCGCATTGATGTGGCACACAATAACACTAACAAAAGAAGATCTAGAAAAGTTTAAAGCACTTCGCATCATAGTTCGAATTGGTAGTGGTGTCGATAATGTGGATATCAAAGCAGCTGGTGAATTGGGTAAGTAAATTAAATATATTTTGGAAATAATATAATTTTGTTTTTTTATAGAAATTCATTAATTGTATTTTTTCAAATAGGTATTGCAGTGTGCAATGTACCAGGCTACGGTGTAGAAGAAGTAGCCGACACAACAATGTGCCTGATTTTGAATTTGTACCGAAGAACGTATTGGCTTGCGAATATGGTGCGGGAAGGGAAAAAATTTCAGGGGCCGGAACAAGTGCGAGAAGCGGCACAAGGTTGTGCCAGGATACGAGGCGATACATTAGGAATAGTTGGACTTGGTATGTTAACTAAAGATTGATAGCGGGTGATTTGCAGTTGGTACTTTTTATTTTTGAAATTGGTATACTTTTGTTATTGATTAGTTAAGAGTGGTAATGTAATTAAAAGAATCTTTCATTATTTTAATTATTAAATACGAAAAGAGTGAAAAGTATCAAAGTGCAGCAAACTTTAGTATCAATATTTAATGGTATTATTGCTTGTAGGGAGAATTGGTTCGGCAGTGGCACTAAGAGCTAAAGCATTCGGTTTTAATGTGATATTTTATGACCCTTACCTCCCTGATGGAATTGAGAAGTCACTAGGTTTAACACGGGTATACACACTGCAGGATCTTCTTTTTCAAAGTGATTGCGTCTCTTTACATTGTACGCTTAACGAGCACAATCACCACCTGATAAATGATTACACCATCAAACAAATGCGACCAGGTAAGTTAATAAAAATCGATATTTTTTTAATTAACAAATTGATTAAACGAATCTTTGTTATTAGGTGCGTTTTTGGTCAATACAGCCCGTGGTGGATTAGTGGATGAAAACGCTTTAGCTTCAGCTCTCAAGGATGGCCGCATACGCGCGGCGGCATTGGATGTGCACGAAAATGAGCCCTTCAGCATTCATCAAGGTACACAAAGTAATGACAATCCTTACAATCGTAGTTTCTTAGGGTTATATTTCTTAATGTGTTTTTTTTTCTTGTTGAAACGGAATTTAGGCCCCCTCAAGGATGCAGTCAACCTCATCTGCACGCCTCATGCTGCGTGGTACAGTGACGCTAGCTGCACAGAGTTGCGGGAGATGGCCGCAGGTGAGATCCGACGGGCGATCGTGGGCCGCATCCCAGACAACTTGCGAAACTGTGTCAACAAGGAATACTTTGTGAGCAGTGGCTATAGTGAGAGCAACGGAGCCATGTACAACTACAATCCTATCGGCGTGCCACATTCCACCACACTCGATCCGCATCCAGGCCCTCCTGGCGGAATACCGACTCCTCACTCGCAACCGCACAGCACATTGCAGGACACTCCAAATCACTTGCAACCAAAACCTGAAAGCAGCGAGGTGCATTAGCTCCTTTAACCTTTTTATATGCATTCCTGGCCCCATTGAAAACAAAATTTCCTTCCTTTCGTAATATAAAAAGCCTTGTTCTGGCCTCACGATCAACAGTATTACACTGAGCAAAAGATAAAAGAAATGAAGAAATTTAATGGGAAAAATAGACGTAATTGTTACATCTCTCTGTCCTCTTATGTTGTTGGTGCACTACAAGCTTCACATTACAGCGAAAGAAAATTATGAAAAAAAAATAACCAAAAAATTAAAAAAAATTATAAAAAGAAAATAAATAAAAAACCGCAACGCAGCTGTGCGTGATGTCCATCCAGAAAATTGTCAACTTTGGCCTTAGAGAGTTTTAGAAAATTTTTTCTTTAATTATTATTTTTTTGTTTTGTTTTTGATTTTTCTTTTTCAAAAATTTGTGTGTAGGTAGTTTATAAAAAAAAAAATGTTTTGACTTGTGAACCTGAAGAAAAGTGAAAAAATAAGGGGAAATTTTATTGGCAGTGAGAAGAGAAAAAAGTTGAATATTTTTTTGTTTTTCTTCTATCAAAAATAATGCATCGGGTAAAACATTTTCATCGAAAGAAAAACAAAAAAAAAAGCTGAAATATGAACCTTATAGAAAATAGTGAATTTGAAGAAGAAGAGTTCATTTCACTGCATTTAAAACAAATGTATTGTGCATTAAGAGATACACTCGAGGATGTGTTTGGAATTTTTAACTAATATGAAAAGTGATGGTGAAGTGACGTGTCAGAGAAAATTGGAATTTCCTATTTAAAGGAAATTTTAGAAAAATCAAATTTAACATTTCGACTCATCATTTTTGTTTTTTCTTTTGGATTTTTATGTTTTATTTGCTTTTAATTTTCATTTATTTTTTTTTATTTGTTCTTTTGGTGCGTTTTTTGTTTTTTTTGTGAGCACCACGTGATCAGTGCCCCTCCTTAACAGCACATGAAACGTATGGACAACAAAAACGACTGAAGATGCGGAAATGTTCTACACTCGGCCTCTCTATACTAATTGTTATATTAATAACGGTTTTTAACTGTTTATGATTTATAATAGTTTATCAATCTTGTGTGTCTGTGTGCGGTTTGCTTTCATTTATTATTTTTCCATTTTATTTTCCATTTTGAAAGAGAGGCAAAGAGTTTTTAAACATTGGACATTTTTTTTTCCAAACAGCAATTACGACACATGTGTGTTCATGGCTTACTTTCTGTTTGTGCATTATAGATTGAATATTACTAGATATTTAACATGTTTTTCTGCCGAAAATAACTAAGTTTGGGTGAGCGATTTTTACTTTAATCTGTTGCATGATTTATTAATACACGTAAAGCAGTCATCTGTCCATGTACCAATTTTATTCCCTTTTAAATAACAGATTTACAAATTGTAGTGCATACAGTCTATTTTTCTGAGATAAAAAAAAGCATTGACATTTTTCTACCCAGATGAAGGTAATAAAAGAAAAAAAAATCATTAGTTTTCGCAATCAGATTTTAAAAAAATATTACCTTATATATCTGAAACATATCTTGCTCAGAAAATCATTCCATTTTGTAATTTTACTTTATTTAGTTTTAATTCGTGTTTAGTCTTATCATAATTTTTTTTAAAAACAAAATCCCCTTCAAAGTTACTTAAATGGCCATGGTTAATAATTATTGTGTGCATTGATGTTGTATTAATAATCACAACGTAAATGAAATGATTATTTTAAAATTGTGGTCGATTTTTTTGAGATGGTTAAACAGATGGAGTGCGAGTTTATAGGATGGCAATAAGTCGTTGAAATTGTATTGTGTTATGACTCTGCTGCTAAGATCAATTTGTTTTTTTTCTTCTTTATGTTGGTAGAGTTTTTTTGCGAGGTCAAGGAGGTATATGAGAATTCTGGACTATTTTTATTTTTTATTTTTTTTTTCTTATTATTTTGTTTATTTTATTTTTTAATTTTCTTTTTAAAGTGTTTTGTCCAGATATACTTTAGGCTCAGGTTTCTGGCCGGTATCATGCAAAATTCATTGTCAATACATACATTTTTTGACATATTTCATCAGTGGAAGAAGAGTTTTAAAAAAGAGAGATGTAATTCATTTTATAAAATGGAAATATGTAAGAAAATACAAAAAAAATGAATTATTAATTTGAAGATTATTTAAATGTTTAGTCAAAGTTAGTTATCTTGAAAAAAAAATCGATTTGTAAAACCTTTTTTTTACCTTCGAAAATCAAAGTGCACCCCAGGGAATTAACCTACAAAATCAAACAAACCAAAAAGAGGTTGATTAGAAAAGTTTTGCAGTTATTATTGTAAATAAAGAAGAGAAAGAAAAAGAAGGCGAAGGAAAAATAACCCAAAGCGAAGTGCCATTTTAAGTAGTGATGTTTTCTTTTAGTTTCTTTTTCTTTTTCTTTTTAATTTAAGTAAAAAAAAAATTTTTTTAAAAAGAATTGGCTCGTGAAACTCTTCTTGGTAACAAACTAATACGGTAAAAAAAAGGTGCACAATTATTATACCTGGTAAAGCACTATTCGTTTTATCAATTTTTCTATTTAGATAAATGAAATGAAAAACTTTGAAAATGCAACCCGGAATTTTTTTCATTTTTCAAAACTGTAAAAATTTATTTTTCATCAAAATTATTATTTTTTATTTTAATTTCGATTTATTATTTGGGATGGTTGTGCTGTCGAAAAATGCTTTTATTTTCATTTTATTATTTCTGTATTTCCAATTGTCCATTTGTATGAAAATAATTTTATTTGCTTTTAATTTTTTTTTTCTTTAAATGGTAAAAGGGAATTTGTTCTGTGAACATCACATTTTGCAGTTTTTGTTTTAATTTTGTTTTTAGCAGATTGTATATGACTGGGTGATTTCCTACTTAGGTGATTTGTTTTTAACCGATGTATTGGGAATTGTTTGCTTTGAAAGGAAATGCGTGTACTTTAGGGGGAAAATGTTTGTGTTCAATCTGGTTTATACTATTATAGTTTTTAATGCAATAACCAAACTGTTCTTTTACGTAGTGAATGATTTTTTTTTGATTGAATTAATTGTAGTATTTGATTTCATTTTTAGTTTTGTAAAATCAATTTTGTTCAAA
Organism: Henia vesuviana; assembly: GCA_034696185.1. Lineage (NCBI taxonomy): Eukaryota > Metazoa > Arthropoda > Chilopoda > Geophilomorpha > Dignathodontidae > Henia > Henia vesuviana. The sequence continues at coordinate 147,735 of JAQFZU010000009.1, forward strand.
TTTCTTTTTTTGTTGTTCTCTGCAACTATCTCAAAATTTATGACAAAAACAAATATCAATTGGCTGGTTTGTTTTTATTTCATTTATAATGAATTGTTTTGATTTTGCTTTTTTTAGATGTTTCCTGTTTCTTAACTTTCTGTTCCTTATTTTTTAAAAGTAATACTCTATTCAAATTGCTGCATGTCTGGAGGAATTATTTCATTTTTTATAACGGAGATTGGTGCCATTCAGAGAGAGAGTTAAAACTTGGGGAAAGAAAAGGCCTATTTAATATCGTGGTGTGTTTATCCACACATGATTTCCTAATTTTTACGGCTGACTAAAAACAAAAATAACTAAATAAACAAATAATAGAATATTGTTCTGTGAATAACATTTTAAAAATAGGAACTGAAATTTGTTTGTGGTTCCTTGTCATCTCTTCCAGATTTTGTCAAATGTTTCTTATTTGAAAAAAAAAAGTGTATTTTAAAAACTTGAAAAAAAAAATTCAAAACGATGAAACATTTTTTTGTACATTTGTTGAATGCAGTCAGGTGATGATTTGTTACTAAGCCGTACAATTTTGTCAATTATCACGAATTGTGTGTATCAACTCATGCTTGGTAGTTATAAATGTAAGAACTGGTTTTATCAAACAGGAGATGCACTTAAACCCGATTTTATTGTACAGTATTTTTTCCTTTCACATTAACCTTTGAAAGTGGAAGTATAGCCATTTTAAACAAAACAATAAGACGCACTAAAAATCTGTTAGATAAAAATTTGTTTCTCATTTTCCTACCTCCAGCCATGCAGCCTGACTGCATCCAACCAGTTGCAGAAACGAGTCATAGCCCATCATCTTTGTGTGAAAGAGTGTTGAATAGTTCAACCTGCCCTACTTCCCTCATCCCTAAAAACCCTCCTCATTGTGCTAACTTTGTATCCCGTTTTGTAGATTTTAGTCGTTTATCATCCAAAATTGCGTAGAATAAAAACTGACTGTAGCTCTGATCTTCCAGTGATAAAATTTGAAATAAAAGCTGCTATGAATAATGGTGTGCTTATTTGAAAAAAAAAATTATTAAAGCGGTGGTTTTTACAAGGATCAAATGGCATGTACTGAGACGTTTTCATTCATTTGTTGAATAAACGAATTGAGTATTGTAAACATTTTTTTAATAGTTTAAAAAAATACCATACAAAATCGTTATGTTACGACCGAATCGGTTTCTGTTGCTTCAATAGACGTCGAAGTAGATTCATTTTCTTTTTCATTATTTTTTTTCAAATCATCTTGCTGTACGTAAGAAAAAACAATCTTATGTAATAAATTTCCCTATATATTCACTGCTTTAAACATACCTCTTTTTCTTTAACGGCATAATACACTTTTCCTATGGTATTTAAGCTTTTTGAAGCAGTTGGATCGCGGAAGTCGTAAGAGTGCAGAAACAATGTTGATAACCAATTAAGCATACTTAAGTCAACGATAAGGAATACAAAACTTTTAAAAAGTACGAAAGAGTTATTAATTTTTAAAAAGATACGATTTTTCCGTTTTTTCTGTGTTGATGATAGTCGGGAGAATAAATTTCTCCTTGAATTTCGTGATCTCTGCAATATATTCGTCCCAAATTAAAGCTTCGTGCAATCCATCGGCCCCATAACGTTTGTTATAATAATCGTAATGAACCTATTAATATAATTTAAATAATATTTATGTTGTTAAGTTTTTGTTAATTTAATTACTTCTTCTAATACTAAACCCAATCCAGGTGCAATTGGGATGTCGATTCTTCCCGAACACCAAGCTTTGGTGAGAGCATCGAGAGAGCAGTGACCTCGGATTATGGCAATTGCAAGTCCAATCATTTTACGAATTTGATGCAACATGAAACTTTGTCCTTTGACTTTGATTACGGCTAATTCGAGTCCTTCGCGAATAAACGGTGTCCCACACTAAGATTTAAGTAAGTCATTTATAAAAGCAAAAATAATATAAAATTGTACTTCAAATTCCATAATGTATCGTTGACAACTCGCATCGTCAGCAGACCTAAAAAAAAAATAAAATTTTTTCAAGTTTTAAAATTCTAGATTTGAAAAATACAATAAAATTCACCGTCCGGCTGTGAAGTTGTGAAAATAATGTGATCCTTTATATAGGCTTAAGATTTCGTTCAACGATTTAATTACTGATTCAGATGCTCGGTAATCTTCATTAGTGTGCTAATTTATGTTTATAAATTAAATTAAATTGAAATAAAGTTTATTAAGTTGTTTTACCTCTTCTATTGGTGCAAATGCAAATGTAGGAAGAGTATATGAGTAAGTTCTGCCATCACAAGCTGTTTTACAATTAAAACTTCCAGTCACTCTTTTACAACCTGTAAATATGAAAATTTAATATTCAAAATAATACTTATTTCCTTTTTCACCTAAAACGCGAATCTGTTCTGGTAAATTTTCATTAAGTTTTTCAACCAAATTGTCAATTAGTGCGGTTTTCAACGAAACAATTTGTCTAGCTGCTGAAACGCCTTTGTCAGTTCGACAAGATCTTTGAAATCGACAATACTGCGGTGTCTGAAATTGATCTGGATAAATTGCTCCGGCTTTTAATAAAGATTGCAATAAATCATCTTCTATAGTTTTCACTCCATGATTTCTGTAATTTGATTTTAAGATTTAAATGTAACCAATTTTCCAAAATTAATAATCCTCTACTAACCTCTGCATTCCCAAATATCCTTGACCAGAATAGGCCATTAGTAAAGCTACCATTTTACGTTTAACTCGTGTTTCCTTAACTTCTGTTTCATCCTAAAGTCAGAGATTTATTCATTAAATTTCTTCATCTAATTTTTACCGGTTTTTTAATTTACCTCTCGTTTTTCTTCTGTACTATTTAAATCGAATTTAATTCTTTTACCTGGTTGTTCTTCATTTGTTTTGGATTCATTTTCACGTTTACATCCAACTTCAGCAATTGAATCTGCACTCATAGTGGCAGAACTCATAAGACCTGAAAAAAAGTGTGAATCGGAGTCATGAGAATTTAAACCTAGTAGTCTCAGCACTAAACTTACAATTACGGTTAAGGCAAAACTTTAAAATCTTGATTAGTCTTTCATTCGCCAAAAACTTTAAAAACATGAGTTTTAAAAACGTATACACGTGGAATGAAAGCACTGTGGCTTTTTATAGCATTAACATGCATGAGATTTGTTCTGTATCGGTGTCGAATACGAAAGTAAGAGGGCACTAGTGTGCATTAAGGCTTGCAGACGATAAATTAATGAGAATTATTTTATTTAATCCTAAATTTCTTTTCTTGCAATAATTCTTCTCCTTCCTTTATTCACAGTATTGTTAAAACTGTTTCTACTTTATATTCTGAAATACGACGAAAACTACTTTTATCGGCTGTTCTGAATAATTATTATATAAATTAATTATTTTCAAATAATTTGGGCAAAAAAATCAATTTATCTGCATAATAATTGCAATATCCTTTGTAATGAATTTATATTTGTTTTATATATGTAATAATAGAAGTAAACAGAAGTATTTTTGATAAAACTATAATTACCAATATCAAATTTTCACTGCTAATTATATTTTCTTAGCAGGTTGTTGCATAAAAAATTTAATTTGTATTTGAATCTCTAAATATAAGATGGAATTTCTTTATGATAATATTTCCTTAAAACTCGTTGAATTTGTAATCAATGAATTTTCCACTTAACAATTTATCTTTAAAATTTTTATTCAAAGGTATATTTGAAAACAGTGGTTCTAATACCTAAGTAATGTGTAAATTGAAAAAATGTAAACTTGTTACGTGTTATTTCAAGAATCTTTAGCTGTAAGCGTTTCCATTAATTCACCAGATGATTTTAATTCCTATTAAAATTTAAAAAGTCATATTAAATTCAAGATACGAATCGGTTATATAAATTAATGTACCTTGATGATATCCACACCACCTATTAAATTTCCATTCACATATACTTGAGGATAGGTTGGCCAATTTGAATAGACTTTAAGATCTTGTCTCACTTGTTCGTCTTCGAGGATATCGAAAGACGAATAATTTAGCCCAGTTTCCTTCAAAATTTCAACTAATTGTTTACTAAAACCACATTGTGCAGTTTCAGGAGTTCCCTTAATAAAAATCATAATCGGTGCTTTATTTATTAACTTTTTTAATCTATAAAAAATATAAAATTATTACATAATTTTAATAAACTTAAAATTTTACTTTTCATTTTTATCCTCATTTTTTGGCAAAATTGATTCGAATTCCCCACTCTCTTCCATTTCTCGAACAATATCCAATCCACCAATTAGTTCTCCTTTAATATAGAGCTGAGGATAAGTCGGCCAATTCGAATAGGTTTTTAATCCTGTTAAATAAAAACCTTTAATAAAATTCAATTTAAATATTAATTTTAAAAATCACCTTGGCGAACTTCCTCATCACTTAGAATATTGAAAGTACTAAATTCGCAATTGTGTTTTTTAAGTAGATCAATCATGGTTTTGCTGAAACCTACATTTTGAAAACAGGTTTAGTTTTATCAATTGATCGAGTAAAGAATGCAAATACAAATGTAATTACCACACCGAGGTTCGCTCGCAGTTCCCTTCATAAATAAAACACAGTCACTCTGATTGATTAGCAATTTCAATCTTGTGTTTAAATCCTATTTATTAAAAATTTTATCAGATTTAATAGTAGTCACTTGTTTTTCGTTAACATTGTGTTCGAATTATAAAGTTTTATTAACCTTCTCTGGTTCTGCTGAGAAAGATGGCAAAATGAAACCAATTTGGCAATTTTCTTTTATCTTTTTATTTATTTCTGCTACATTTGCACCGTTGATTCTCGCAACTTCTTTGTCGTTCTATAAAAAGTAAATTTTAATTTTAATTTTGCTTTTATATTTGTTTAATTAATTTAATTAACCTTAAGCAAAATGCAGGTTGGAACAGCAAGAATATGGAATTTTTTAGATAATTCCGGCAAATTCTCTGCTTCGACCTAAACAGGAAATTTAAATGTCATTATTAGTAAAAATAATTGTAATTAAATGTTAAATTCAAAATTACTTCTAAAATGATCACATTATTCAATGCCGGGTCCTTTGAAATCAAATCCAGAATTTCAGTGATTTGCTTACATTGAGGTGCCCATGCAGTCCAGAAGTGTATAACTACTAAATTCCCTTTACTGAAAAAACATTAAAATTCAAGCTCAATAAATTACTTATCCATTCTTAACTTACCTTGAACTTTCGTTTAGAATTTTGTCAAATTCTTGAATGTTTTCAACACGGAAGATAGCCATTTTTAAAATCGAATCCTATTCCATAGAGGTCGTTGTTGAATTGCATTCCGGTTCCTGTTCGAACTTTGAACGGTTGAGACGATTGTCTACATTTATTTCCGAATCCGACGATATTTAATATATCGATAGTAAGTAAAAATATTTTGAAAAAGTGTAATATTTCGAAATAATTTTTATTTATTTTATTATAATTTGTACAAAGATTAGTATATCTTAAATTACAATATGTTTGAATTAATTCTAACATACAATAATTAATCTACAAAAGTAATCACAGAAATTTATAATCCAGCCAAGGCACATTCTTTCCCTTGTAATTGCAAATCAAACAAATACTCGGCCAACATGCCATGTTTGTTGTCGTGATTGCTCTTGTGGGTATTCATCATTAACTCCAATGTATTGAGGTACCTCTGCAGAATGCGAATTGATTCGATTTGCTCGTCCAAAAATTCAGATTCCAAAAAATCGGTCAACTAAAAAAAATATAAAAATTAAAATTAGTAAATTATTTATGAATAAAAAAAATCAAAATTTTAAAAATTCTTACAGCTCCATCTCCGGAATCTGTAGCTACTTTATGAATATCCATTAACAAATCAGTCACTTTATTTTCCATTTTAATCGATTCTTGTAACGCCTGAAATCCATTAACCCAGTCATATCTCTCTGGCATCTAGAAAAAGTTTAAAATCTTGATTATCAATATTTTTCGCAGGTACACAACCATGAACTTTGACTGATTACTCGCCTTGATGTTCATTCCAGTGATATGGGTTCCACGTTTGTTAAGATAATCACTGATTTTCATTGCGTGTTCTCGTTCTTCTTCTGAATTTTTTCTAAAGAACTTTGCAAAACCCGGCCGATCGTGCGCTTCACTGTTAAAATGGGAACCCTAAAATACATAAAGAAAAATATATTTCTTTAACAATTTATTTTAAATTTTTTAAATTTTAATTACCATGGCCATGTAAACCAAACTCGCCCACATTTCATGGCTGACCTGAGCAATTAGCAATTGGGCCGCATCGTCTCGAAGTTTATTTCTATTCTTCACCAAATCCCTTCCTTCGTTTTCATGTTTTGGTACTAAAATAGAATGTATATTCATTAATTGATTACGTCAGTTTACAAAGACTAATTCGATAAATAATCTGGTGACATCCTGTTCCAATAACGTGAATCAGATTAATGCTCAAATCCAGGGGTAAAGTCTAAGTCTTTACATTTAATTAGATTTTTTATTTTATTTTTTAATGTTGAATTTAAATTTGAATTTAATTGCATCACTATTAACAACCATATTTAACACACTTTTGCTTAAAAATAATCAGATCATAGTTCAGAAAATGGCGAATTTGATAATGAAATAAAGTCCAATTGCCAAATTCGAGGACAATTAACTCGATTAAACTGAAATCCAACAACTGTCAAAAGTCAAGTTTGAAATTTATTCCTTAAAATTAACTTAATAGACAATAAGCAAATAGACCTTGACTTTTTTCATTTAAAAATTAACAAAAAAATAATTTAAACATTTAAAAATTTTCAAATTGTTTACAAACATAAAAATCGACTTTGGCTCAAAGTCATGTAAACAGTGGCAACAAATCGGATCACTTAAAATATTTATGATTCAAGCTTTAGGCGTTTTGTATGGGGATTGTGCAAGTTTCGTTTGTCCATTTTGAATAACAACCTTCAGCTTTAGTAAAACTAAAGTAATAATACGCAAGGTCGTGAGAAAGTGTGTCTTTGAGCTCTTAGTAGACAAATCCTGTCACGCTCAAGGGCAAAACAATTGAACAAGCATCAGATCTTTTATATACCCACCATATTGAGGGGTGGCAACAGCCAGAATGAAAGACATAAACACGACACTTCGGTAAAGTTTTTCCATGACGATGTTCATCCTGTCGTTGATGATGTCTCGTGACAAATTAATCGTCTTCTTCCGATTTTGCTCGAGGTGTACGACTTTAAAGGATCAAGATCAGCCTTTGCACTCACTGGCGCAGAAGGCAAACAAGCTCTTTCAATACAAAAACTCTTATCTAGCTCAGCTGACTCGCGTCTCACAAAAACTCAACTTATCACGAGGGTTCGGGTCACGTGATTAAAACTTTTGGAAAAATAAATTGTGGGCGGAGAAAGGGAAACTGTTCGCGCGATCTTAGCCAATCTCGAAAAGACGTCAACATCATGTCATTATTATTTTTAAAGTACCCATTTTTTTTTAATGAATTTGTCATAAGAGTGAATGTACTGTATTGCGTCGTTGTTATTATGACAGAGGATTTTCCCTTATTCTATTGCCAAATTTAAAAAGGGAAAAACCTGCGCTTAACTTAGACTTTGACACAATAGAAAGTTGAGCATAATTATGTTTATTTTCAAGAATTTGATCGATATCGATATTTGGAAATATTTTGATTTAATATCGTCATCCTATAAATAACATGATTTGCAGATTCAATTGAGATAACGATTAATTATTGTAAAAATCACTGCTAAAATTTCTCAACATTTTTCGAATTTATCTATAATATAAATTACGTCATTAGCTCGATAACGATTTTTTAAAATTACTTTTGATCTAATTTTATTAAGTGGAATTTAAAATAGAAAAACAATCGATATATAGTCCGACTGTTATTGATATTTTTAACAAATAAATATAACAGCAACAGGCAGTCCACAGGCACAAATGATATTCTTGGTGTTTAGATTTACGTCAGTCTTGACGTCATTATCACGTAAAGCGCATGCGTCGGGAAGTTCATATCTCATCCTTCGCTGTTGTGAGCTGTTTGACAAGTTTCTCGTTTGAGCATTTTGAATGCACAATATTTGTAATTTAGAGCTCCGTAACATCTCGTATCCTAAATAATTAACGATTAAAATGGATAGAGTAAGAAGATTTTGGTGCAAACCAAAGGTATGTTGACACCAATTTTAAAACAACCACGTCCTACTTAAAACACATCACTTTAATTTACACTCTTAAGCCTAATGAATTTAACCAGTGAAACCAAGTACCCCATAATGAGTTTCAATAAAACACCAAGTTAATAATGAATAATATCTATGGTAGTCACTAACAAAATTTAGGGGAAAGTGTATAAATTACAGAATTATCTTTTCAAACATAATGGACTTAGATAAAACTCGTAAAGGTCACTTCGGTCGAGAAGTAAATTGCAATGTATCAGGAATTTTTTATATCTGATTTCGTCTATGAAAGTTGAAAACACTTAAAATTTATTAGATTTTGTTTCATTTAAATGGAATGGATTCAAAACGATTAATTTATGTTGTTTTCTTATCGTTCTTGAACCTTGTAATGTATACCATATTAGACATAACATGAAGAGGTGATCGTTAGGCAATAGGCGGGTACTAATCTCAATATGATTAGTTGATATTGGTCTTAAGTTCATGTTGAGGGTGGGCTAAACTTCCTGTTATGCGCAGGTTATCACCTTTGTTTCTAATGTTATGATTCAACTCTTGATGGGAAATGAATCATATTCGTTTGTCTAATTGTACTTGAAATTTTCCACGCATTGATTTATTGCTGATTAAAATTTACAATTACTTTATGACACTGAAATTAAAAAATTGACAGAAAAAATTATAGTTGAATAGTTAAAAGTGGGGCATTGACCATGTTCTGGCCGATAACTAAAAGAATTTATTTTCTTTTGAGTTTTTATTTTTTTATTAGAAAAAAAAATTGTATAAATTAAAAACAAAATTTCCTCTTCCTGCATTACCTTTACAAAAAAAATTGCAATGGATAATCACTGAAGTAAAACTTGGGAATGACGTGAGTAATAGTTGACCATATCCTTAAAGCATTTAGTTTAGATTTTAAGGAATTAATTTGGAAAATTATATTACAAATGTATGAGATTTTTAAATTATTTTGGTGATTGAAATGGGTCAAGGCATGGTACACTAGTTTGTGAGCGCACTAGCATTCAGATTGCGTTGTTTGTTGGCCTATATTCACATTACGATGCATTTGTTTTAGGTACACAACAGTGATAAAAGGAAGTTTGTTTCTTGCTCTATTTTTTATTGGTTTACAGGATAATCATTGTAATAATAGTAATAATAAAATTTTGTGATGTTATTTTTTTGTTTATTGGTTTTTAAGGCATAAGTTTACTCATGTTATTATCGTCTTCTTATTGCAGAAAACTGATAATTCTATTTTGGCACGATTTTACTACGCTGATGAAGATTTACAAAATGTTGCGAACGAATTAGATAGTTTTGATGGAAGGAAAGATCCAGAAAGGTGTACTCTACTAGTGAATCAATTACGTCAATGTCAAGATAAGGTTATATATTTGATTTCTACAATTTAATAAAAGGTAATATTTTAATTTCTAAATACATTTTCAGGTATTGAATATTTGTTATCAAATTATGGACGAAACAATATCGGAGCACAGAGCGAATAGAGATTTTCGAGTTAAATTTCCCGATGACGTTCTTCAGGAAAATCTTGCGGGTCAACTTTGGTTTGGAGCTGAGGTTATATTTTAAAAAAATTTGATTTTTATCTTATTTATTTTATTTACCGACTTTATTTGTTTTACTTAATGTAGTGTTTGGCAGCTGGGTCGAGTATAATGAATAGAGAAGTTGAAAGTGCTAGCATGAGACCATTAGCAAAAGCATTAACCGAAAGCCTAAATTTCGTACGAAATTTACTTCGGGAGCAATGTTTGAGGAAAACGAATTGTTATTCCGATAAAGTAATTAGAAATTTCACTCAAAATGTTTATTATTATTATTAACCTTATTTTTATATTAATAGCTAAAGGATTCATTAAGAGTTTTGGACAGATTATTTGCAGAATTTGAGCTATGGTATTTCTACTATTGTAATTATTTATCTGTTTCATTGAAAAAATTTTTTTTTGACATATTAGTTACGTTAGTGCAATGGTTTCTGTAAAAACGACTTACGAGTACGATATGCAACAGGACGTTATCGTGTTATTTTCAGAAACATTACACAGGTTAATTATAACAAAAGGAAACTAATTGTTAATTAATAAAAATTTGTTTTAAATAGGGCATTGAAAGTAAATCTTATATCGCAAGAGATGGTTGACGATTACGATCCAGCTTTAATGTTTACAATACCTCGATTAGCAATAATTTGGTAAAATTTTTAATTTTTTGGTTTGTCAGTAAATGTAATCATTGAAATTGTAATTTGTTTTTAGTGGTTTGCGAATTTATCCCGAAGGCCCATTAAATGTCGACGGAGATCCGAACGATTTAACAGAAATGTTCAGACAGTTTCAGAGTGTTCTTATCAAAATTCGAGAATTGTTATGGGATTTAAAACAAAGCGATCTTTACTTATTAGAAAAAACATTGTGTAGTGTTGAAGACCCGGCAGGTTTTAAACAAAAAAGTAATAATTTGGATAAAGAAAGTTTAAGTTCGTTAGATAAAACTATCGAAACTGAAAGTGAAAATACACACATGTCATTGTTACCAAGTGATGTTGAGAAGGTTTGCCCCGATTATTCGATTTGTAAACAATTTATTCAAGAGTATTCCGAATACGATTTTCCATCATCGACTTGTCCATCGCCATTTACAAACGAGGCGGAGAGTAACGAAGACGAAATTGCTGACAATATGAGTAATGAAGAAGACGAAGCAACTGACATTGCTGCGAACTGCGAATCGGGAGACGAATTGACAGCCATTCAGGAAAGTCTTTCGGATGCACTTATCAAGGTGATCGATCGTTCAGACACACGCGACTCTGGGATACACAGTGATACTTGCAGCACCAGTTCGACCGAACGTATGTCTGGCATTGAATCCATCTCCAATGAAGAAGCGGCGAGTGCAGTTTCAACGTTAGTGGAAGAAGTCATCGACGAAACCTCGTACGATAGTCGAAAAATATCTAATAACTCCATAAAGAATTTAGAAATGACGGAACCCGAGAAAGGTTGTTCTAGTCCCGGACGATCTCCTCATCCAAAGAGATTTCGAGGCTACAGCGAATCGTGTAGTGCATCTCCTCGATGTCAGTCGTGGGCTGGAGATGAGTTTAGTCGTCCAGCCACGAGTTTTCACGTTGTTCGTGGATGCACGAGTGGTCAAAGCGTAGCTTCAGATGGTTGGGATACAGAAAGGTTTTTAAATATTTTTTAAACTTGTGATACGTTAATTTTGAATGTGTAATTCTATATAGTTGCAGTA